>JBAMIG010000006.1:10849583-10868708 GCA_037177335.1 Kiunga ballochi
TCATGTTTTTTAATTGCATTACAGGAAATAAAGAACTTTTTCACAATATTCTAATTTTCTGAGACAGTCCTGTACATTTTTAGTTTCAGCAGCATTTAACCTGCATATTAATAATCCTAATGAGTGTGCGCTGGACGCGTTTTGTATAAATGAATATATAAACGTAGCATTCACTCTCTCTGTAATTTTCTCCCACGCTGCCCGTCTCTTATTTGCTGCTGCGATCGTATTACTGTTTTTTCCTGTAAATGTGCTCATATGCACCGTACGTCTGCAACAATTAATTAATTGATGGACAAGATTTCCCTCCAGCTGATTAAATGACTGTGTAGTTATTTAAATGCATTAATGTTTGTTTACACTCCGCCTCTCGCCCATTGACAGCTGGGATAGGTCCAGCAGGTAAAAGAATGAAAACTCTGAATTTATCATCTTAGGGTTTATCAACTTGGATTCAACGCTCAAACTCAGGGTTTGTTGAACCACCTTTGTGAAATGCGATGAGTTAACAGCAAGCTTAATTTGTGCTGTATTTTTCAGACTTAAGTTGCAAATCTTCAGTTTTCTTTACACTTACAATAAACATTAATACGTTAAAAATAGTTTGTTAGGTTTGTGAAAGATGGTCTGGTCCTTGAGGGATGCAGTCCCACAAGTGTTGGAAATTTAGAAGAGCCATTATATTCACCCATAATATTTCCAGAGCATTTTTTACCACATTTAATGAATGAACAAAGCATGAATAAAAGCCTGTTTTTGTTGTTTTTAAAAATGTACAACACTGCCTACTATATTTTCAAATACATAATAGGATAGAAAAAAAGAAAGCACACATGCCAGTGTAATGCTAATGAATTTAAATCCTCATTTAGTACAGCATTAACTGGATCAGCACTTCTTTCTGAACAGCGAGAAACAACTAAAGTACATCGCTTTAGCAAACATTTTGTCGTGTATTTAAATAAAACAAACGCTATAAGAATTAGGAAAATATAGCTTTTTTAAAATCCATTACCACACAATGAGCAAAGCCTTTCAAGTTTATAGAAAAAAGCAGCTGCTCTACAGACCAACAACCACGCCCACAGTCTGGATCAATTATATTTGAGTCACAATAAAGGCAACCTGTACATTAGGAACAGCTGTTGAGCGAGTAGTTTTTGTGGAAACTGATATTTGTAAAAGCTCTTGTGCACAAGAATGGCAATGTGGGCTGTTAAATGTCCGCCAACATTAGCTGTAAAGTTAGCATCAGCGAGTTAAAGAAAAAAATCAATATTTACTTTGCTAAGCTAAAATGTTCTTGCGGCTTTTTTCACCCAAATTTGATTGATCGTTTCCCGGTATTGATGAAAAATGGTACATCGTTAGTCATTATCTATCATATCTTCAACCGGACTAACATCCAACTAGCCTGTGGCAAAAAAAAAACAAAAAAAACTGAGATACAAGCTACAGTACTAGCCACTATTAGCAAAAACAGTCAATGCAAACAGCGACTTAGAAAAACCACTTACTGTAGTCCAGGTCATCCATTTTTGGCGTTTTATTTTTAGGCATAAATAGATCAGAGTCGACTGTCATTAAACGTTAGAAAAATTGGGATATATGTGTAAATATATCCACAAAAGAAAAAAAAAAGAAATTTAGAGAACCCGTGATGTCGAAATGTTGGGCCGAAGACAAAGAAGGTGGCGACACCGGAAGCGGTATCTGTCTCTCGAGATGTCGACTTCCGGTCAGTTGATTTTCAAAGTATAACGTAGTCATAGTTTGAAAATAGATGGATAAATACATTTTGACGTTTGCACCACTGACAGATATTCCACTAAATGTCAACCATTATTGTGTTCCTGGATTTGCAGGGCTTTTATTATAGATTACATACTAAAAATTGTACATATTTACAGTAAACGAGGAATGGATACATCAATTTGAATAGCATTTGTTTAGAAAGGGAAATATAAAAAACAAGGTTTCAAGTTTAAAACAGGTATCATCAACCTACATGTTTGTGTCTGCTGATATTTTTATATCTATATTCAGTTAAAATACAGTAACCAGGGAAGTGTGTTCATATTTGTGACAGAGGGGTTGTGCTTTGTGAGAGAGCATGCGGAATAATGTGTGTGACAGGGACTATATGAGCTGTGCTTTAAAAAATTAAATTTAATGTGCAATATACTTTTTAATTGTGTAGAAAATTTTGTGTTGCTTTTTGCATGAAGTGTTTTATAAATAAGTTTTGATTTTATTGTACATCCCCACCCCTCCCAAAAAGTGTCACTACCTTTACACTTTTAATACAAAATATTTGATAATCTCTTGTTGAAAATTTACTTAAAGATGTAAATAAAATATTTTTGTAAAAGGAAAAAAAAGCAGATAATGTATGTCTACGCAAGCATCTATCAAGAGGAACGTCTCTTGAAACTGTTAGGCAGTAATGTATTATTATTAGGAAGCATGACCATAAAAAGATGCACATGCATAACCCCAAATACGGTAAAAACTGATGTTGATTAAAACAAAAGTTCAGACCTATCATAGAAACTAAACTTTAAAAAACATTAATTTAAAACAGACAACAATACAAAGTTACATTTATTTGAAACCATATGTAACTATTAACTGTACATTATGCATTTATTTTCACTGATTTAGTAGTAATTACAAGGTCAATACAGGCATTTTCAGCTTAGGAGTTACTCCCTAACATTGTCTTATGAAAATGGGTAAATAACACCATGGTCCCAACTGTGGCCACAGATGACAAGGTTAAGAAAGTAAACCTGTCCGAATTACTTTTCTAAAAATTAATTTTCCATCTGAAGTGTGTATAAATACCCCTAGACTCTGCACTCATATTCTATATATGTGTAAGCACAGTGTAATGGTGGAATACTAGCTTCAGTGTGCTCACAGGGAATGAAAAAAGCAAATGCAGAAAGAAACATCCTGGTGTGCAACAGGTTTTACTGGATTTTTGTTGTTGCAGTTTTAATTAGTTTATGATCAACAGCCAGAATTTACAGGCTTATTACACAAAAGTATTGATTTGTCCAGGTGTGACCAAGACATACAGTATGTTGATAATAATCCACACAGTTGGCACATGATTTTATTGATTGATACATTGCACATGCTAAAGATTTGTTTCATTTTCAGACCAAGTCTGTCAGCAGGTCTTAAGATACAATGAATATTAAAAGACAAGTCAGTTTCCACAGTCTGTTTTAAGTTTTAACTCATCATTTGGAAATACTTTTGTTCTTAGCATAGTAATTTTACTTATCAGTCTGTGACTCAAAACATACTTTCTCTTCAGTAGGTTAATTTCTCATCGTGCAAACTGGTTGGATTTCCATCTTGTCTCATGATTTAGTAGGTGATCTGATAATACAGCACAAACATTTGTACTGTCTTATTTTATGCCTCTTCTAACTGCACTTTGTAAACAGTCAAAAGCCGAGTTTTCAATTTGCAAGCAATGAATTTCAGACAATTTATTTGATGTGATCCGTTTCCAAACATCAGAGCTGAGCTGTTCAACCTAATGAATGCACTTTTGGAAACAATACATCGGGGTATGTCACTGTCGTTAGTATGTAAATATTACATTGAATCTAGTGTTGTGAATTCATGTTCTTCAACTCAACTGTTTGTGCAAAATAAATGCACTATTCCCTAATTAACTTAGGCAAGTGATGTCTTTTACTTTTAAATATAATTAAAAGATAGTGGCGTATTCTAGACATGAAATAGTGTTGGAGACTAAAGCTCTGGTGGATTTAAAAAAAAAATGTATAAAAGCAAAAAAAAAAAGAAAAAGACATGATCGCGCCCCCCCCCACACACACACACACACATTTTTCTGCTTCATAAGTTGGAAAAAATATCTCAGACATCTCCAGCAGCGTACATCCATTGGCTAAGGAAACGGACATGTTCATGCTGGTTATTGCTCAATGGTTCCGTTTCTCATCGTATAAGGATTATATAAACTTTCTTCTTGCTGTTCTACATGGAATTATTTGCATAAAAAATGCTTAAAGCCACTTCAACTGTTTAACAGTGGTTTGAGTGGCATGCTTAAAGTAAACAGTTTCCAGTTGGCACAATGACTTGTCTAAATATATGAGGAAAAACACTGCTTCTATATAGCTGATGTAAACTCAAAGGTGGACAGATTGATAAGGTTCAGGTTACTTATGTAAGACAGAACAGGCAATGGTACAGCTGAACTGTACAGTCAGGCAAGGCATTCCTCTGAGGGATGATGTTTTTCTACTTAAACATTTAGACATCGGTGGAGGTGAGGCTGAACAGATGGAGGATCATTTTCATGTGGAGCTGGCCCCAGTGAATCTTAGTATTTTAAAAAAGCTTTCCACTTTTGAAAAAAAAAACCTTTCTCATAAGTTAATCTGTTTTCTTAATATAAGGCAAAAGTCAGGTAGTGCTTTTTTTTGCATGCATACTAATATGTATACATCCAACGCATGCACTATCTGCACAAAAACAACCAAATTAATTGCCATTCCCTCTTATTATCCACAACTGTGCAGTTTTCATGCTTCTCAGGAGACGCTGAGCGTGATTTACCATCTGTGCAATCAAGCGCATTTTGATCCATTTTCAGATTCAGTACTAATCCCTGCAGTCATTCTCTGATAAAACGTGGCTCGGTAAATTATCCCTTTTGTTAATCCCTGAAAAGAAAAACAAAACAGTTCCAGCAATCCATGCTAATTTAGACGTCACAGATACTGCCCTTTCTCTGATGAGTATTGACAGCAACAGAGATAAACTAATTCAGTAGAGTGCCGATGTGTCGTTAAACTCAACCATTCCCTGATTAAAATCTGGTAATCTGCACTCCAGAGTCTCCAACAATGAGACGAGCCAAGGAAGGATGGACCTGTAAAATATTGAGATCAGGGAAAAATGATTAGTGTCTGATATATGGAACACTGCAGCATTAATAGATAGGAAGTATTGATCTTTTTTTCTGACCTGTGCTTGCAGCGGCCCATAGGGTACAAGTTCTCCATCCACGGTGAGTGTTCCTCGTGTAGACAGAGGCTGCAACCTGAAGGCCTTGCAGCTTACATGGCTCACATACGGTGAGCTGACGGAGTGGTGTGTTCCTCGTTCCATGGCAAAGAACAGTCTGAGTAGGGTGGCTCTGGAGATCCCTGCCCTCACAAAGGTCAGGTGGATCAGCCCATCGTCAAACCTGGCCTGCGGAGCGGCATGGAGGTCAGCTCCAAGGTGGGTCTGATACAGAGCCAAGACCAAAACAAAATCCCCCTCAATGGTGACCCAATCTCTGGTGGGAAGGGGTTGGTCAAGAGGGGGTAGCAAGTTATCTCTTGGTAAATCTAAAGGCAGCGAAACAAATGGACGGTTCTTAAAGGGTCCTGCTGGTTCGGCAATGTCAAAGTTAAAAGATGCGGACGGTGTGCGTAAAGACGGAGAGGGTGAGGTGGAATTTGGGGTATTTGGACGTGGGGCGAGGTAGGATGACGAGTGAGGGGAGGCACAAGAAGGAGAAGAGGGAGGTGAGGGAGAGAGCGAGAGAGATGGGAGTTTAGGGGGGAGGGAGTTTGTGTGGGAGTGCTGGAGGAGTGATAGGGGCCTCGGTCGGGAGGCATTTTGGTTTTGGTCCAGGCCCTTCTGCTTGTAAGAGAAAGGAGAGTGACGAAAGGGAGAGGAAA
Organism: Kiunga ballochi; assembly: GCA_037177335.1. Classification (NCBI taxonomy): domain Eukaryota; kingdom Metazoa; phylum Chordata; class Actinopteri; order Atheriniformes; family Pseudomugilidae; genus Kiunga; species Kiunga ballochi. Next base: position 10,855,304 of record JBAMIG010000006.1, read on the forward strand.
TGGTAAGAGATCGTTCACGAGCCACGTCCAGTGGGTATGTTTCTTTCTGGAAGTAGGTTCCATTCAGATCCATGTCCTCCATTGCATATGATGCCTCAGCATCTGTGCTGGCTTCCTGACTCAGAGGCTGGGTCATTAGAGCGTTGGCTATCTGACTCGAAGGAGCTGAATTCTTTCTTACCATCTGTCTGGCTTCCTGAAGACCGTCCTGGTAATCGATACAACCTTCTGGCTCTTCATCTGCCTCCCGCCCCATGTCTAACCCGTAGTTTTCTCCTAGCTCTCTCGCATGCAGCACTCCTTCTTCCTCTACAGAACCACCACTGCCTTCATCTTTCCCTTCATCCTCCTCCATCTCTCCAGAGTCTTGCTCTGCTCTGCCCTCATTTTCTCTTTGATCATTGATTCTTTCCAACCTCGCTTCCTTTTCCATATTGCATTGATTCCTTTCGATGGATTCTGAACTCGTCCCAGACCGCTCAGAGCATGTTCCTGACTTTTCCTCTTCTGCCTCCATCTCCCCTTCTCGTTCTCTGTCTTCTGCAAGACTGCTTGCCCTCACGACACCAGTTCCTCCCCCCCTGACCCTCTCCCTTCTCCTCTCTCTTTGTCTCTGCCTCTCCTCCTTTTCCCTTTCTCCTTCCCCTCTACGCAGGCTCCTCTGCTCACTGATGCCCATATCAGAGCAAGTTCGATGGATAGGTGTTCGGCAGAAACCCTCCAGGCCTTCTGTGATACTGCGTGACAGGGGTCTCCTTGGTGGGGGTGTGCCATCGGGGGATGCAGTGAAAACAGAGGGAGGCAGGTAGGACAGGCGACCCTTGTAAGATCGAAGTGAAGCAATGCGCACTAAGGTGCCCAGGGTGAAGCGAGCTGATCCCAGCCCTCGATACCTGGAACAGGAACAAAACTATGTTTTTAGAATCAACCTGAGTAAAGCTACATATTTTATGGGTAATGGCAGCCTAGTGGTTACACAAGTGGGCATGCTCTCCTGAGCAGATGACTAATTCTGGTGACTAATATACACAAATATTTCTTCTATAACATTAATTGTAGTTAGTTACATTAGTTATTTACATACCTTTCACTTTCAATATCCACATCGGACACAAAGCCCCAGGCAACAGAAAGGAAGGAAAACAGTCTCCTGGGTGCTGCGGCATAACTGTTGTTGGAGGGAGCGGGACTTGTTGTCACGGAGACCAGGTCCATGGGTTTAATACCACCTCGACAGAGCAGAAAGCAGCAGTTCAACAGGAGGGGCTCACGAAGGCACATGTCATACCTGAGAGACACATAAGTAAAAAAAAAAACAACTTGTTGTCAGTACTAAGCTAACTTTAGCTGTGCTGGGAATATTCCAGTTAACTAAACCTGCCACAGATGTCGTGTGGTTAGTGTTGGACTAAATCAGAGTTTTTGATTTCCAAAAAAAAAAAACCCCAAAAAAAAACAACCCAGCCAATTTCTTTCAAACTTGCAGCAGATATTTTAAATATTATTAAAGTCAGGTAAAAATAGGCTGGGATATCTGTGCATAAACAATCCTAAATGCACCAATTTAACCTGTTGTGACATCCATTTAACATCTTCTACAGTATAAATCTACATGTTCACACATTTTAAATGTGCTTTAATTACAGTGTTTGAGATAAAGCTTGCTGAAAGATGGCCCTCAAACATGTGATTCATGTACTTTATAGCGCCTAAAGACACTCAATCCATAAACCATTTTATCTAATGGTGTACAATGACCTAATTACATCAAAGAACTTTATCAGTGAACCATTGTGGCCCTTAGTTTCACAACGTGTCAATATTGGATAAGACGGAGACAAAAGAACTAAACAACAGGGGGAAAAAACGTCTGAAAAAAAACTACCAATATCAGATAAAAATGTACTAAAGCTGAAAGCAGCATTTGAGAAAAGTGCAGCACATCAGAGTTACTTTCTAAGATGAGCTGAAATTCACTCGCAGATATCACAATATAAAACGGTTAGACCACCCGTGTTTTCCAAACACCTTTAGTCATCCCACATATTAAACATTAACATAGATAAAAGTGTTTCCGTGGCTGTGTATGAATGAAACGCTCACCCTGCGTGGTGGTTAATGGAACCAGCCAGTGCGTTCCCAGAGCCACAGGGCAGAATACCAACAGGTGTTTTTATTGCTTGTTCCCAGTCTGGGCGCTCCATCAGCCCATTAATTACCTAGACAACATAACACAGAAAAATTAAGGCAATCAGTGGAAAAACATCATTTTCACAATGCTTAATTCCACAACATGAGCACCTCATGCAGCAAACCATCCCCAGACACGATGATGATGCCATCCCACTCTGGGAGCGATATCTCTCTGATAAGCTCTCTTGCATGGTTCTGACGTTCTACAATAAGATTAATGAACGTTCATTATAAACATCTGTCTTATATACATCATCTGGCACGTGTCCGTTTCTGCTTTCATGTTACCTGTTTGTATGAGGTTGTAACTGATGTTGGCCTCTCTAACCATTGGCAGGATGTGGGTATGACACCACTGCATCGCTTGGCCCCTTCCACTGAACGGATTGACCAATAACAGCAGTCGTCTTGGACGAGGTAGCAAACTTCTTGAAAATTCTGATGGACAAAGAAAATAAAAAACGGCATAAATGACTTTTAAACCCACACAATTTCTGTCCGGGACATTAGAAGACATTTAATCAGATTTTCTGATTACAGCGTTGCTCAACCCTGGACTTTGAACGAATAGAGCCTCTTTTAGTTAACCTGACAGGATCTACTTCACCTGCACAGAGCTTATATTCATGCATATCTGGAAACCATTTCATTTCAGACACATAATAATTAAACATGATTTGTACATTCTGGTGTTAGTTTAACCTCTGCGATCACACAATGGCTCACTTAAATATACAAAAGTATTGGGAAAAAACAGATTTAGTGTGGTAAGAGTGGATGCCAGTGTTGCATGGATAGTGATGAAAGGGCTACATTTGCAGGCAAAATCTGGATTATGCAACAAATAAGGCCAAAGCAAAGCAGTAAACAATCAGCAGAAGACACAGAAATAACAGAGTAAAAGGAATTTTCATGTAAGTGTGACTGAAAAATAACAACAAGGCGAGGAGAAATAAAAATAAGTTGCATAATTTCCCCTTGTTTTATAGGAAGAAGAAAGAATGGAAAGCAATTACACATTTTAGAGAATATATGGTTAGACATCAAGCCCAAAGAGGGAATGGGATAGATGAAAAATAGAAATGCAGGCTATGTTAATCAGACCCAACCCAAAAACAAACACAACCAGACAGTGCACACTGAGAAATCATCTGTTTGATAAGTGATCTTCCACAACATGGCAGAAGGGGGAGAGTGGCGGGCTTCAGCAGCTCCACCCTCTCTATCTTAATATTTGACACTAAATGATGCCGGCAATATGTGCAGGACAGATAAGGGGAAGAAATAAAGAAGAAAAAGAACAGATAAAATAAAAATAAAGTTTTAGTAATAAGAAAATAAACAGACACACTGGGTATGAATGTTTCTCACTGCGGATTATTGTTAATCTCCCATTGTTTTTAGGTAGATGCTCAACTATTGTGTTTGTTCTCTGACAAAATGCGAGAGCTGGACATTCAGGAAGACGGTGGTATTTGGCTAAAATTAGCAAACATTTACAAAGGAGGTAAATCAAAGCTAAATGAGGCAACATTGTGAGTTCAAGACTTTCATGGAAACATAAAAGGTCAGACCAAGAACTTCGACCCAGTAAGCTCCCTGTTATGAGGAAAGAGAGGCTGCTCAACAGGAACATTTATCTGCGGTTAGAAACAGAGGTAACTTTGTGTTCAAGTTGCTGAAGAAAAGAAATCAAGCTAAAAAATAAACAGATTAATTTAGGTTTTATACAGATATGTATATTTATTTCTTTTGCTTTGTGGACTTTAAGGAGACAGTTGTAGCCAGAAAGATTATGATTTCTAAAAAACTAACATTAACATCTGCAGATCATGCAGAACGCTGCTGCTAAAGCTTTAATCTGGCCCGTCCTTTACTGACTGAAACATTCACAGCTGCAGGAAAACAAGCAAAAAAATCTGCCAGACATTTGGACAATATAGCCTTGTGTTCTCATTCATACGTTCTACATCCTTAAAAATCACCAGATTGCAACAGACATAAAAACCTCTTGTCGGTCAGTATGATGTATAAATGTGCCACACAAATCATGAGGAATCACTCGGGGGACCGGAAAACACATATTCACCTGTTTCAGCAGTGACGGGCACACCTCTGAGTAGACACTGCACAGCAGCCGACCACCTCTCAGCTTCAGCCCTGGTCTCGGCCAGATAGGCCCTCACCTGCCGGCGCCGTGACACCCCTTTCCGCCGTTTTCCTGGGGGGTACCAATACAGCACCAGCAGAGGAGGCGCAGGAGAGCGAGGGCAGCTGCATCCTACCAACTCTGAAACGGGCAGCAAAATACGGGCTTCTTTTCCTGGCCGTGGAGACAGCCGTTGAATGTGTATGTGAGTATGGGTTAGGGTCAAGGCATAGCTGGATGCTGGAGCTGGAGTCAGAGAGGCAGCAGGGGAGAGCCCTCGTGGACTGCTGGGGCTGTTAGGGCAGCTGTTATTGTTGCTGTTACTGCCTGAACCCCAGCTTCCAAACTGGCCATGTAGGAGAGCTTCTGCTGGACAAGGTGAAGCAGGATCTGGAGAACGCATCCTCACCCTTATTTACCAGTTCAACAAGTCAAACAGCAGATTTGGCAGCAGTGAGAAGCCTGGAGGATGGCAGTACTTCAAGATTTACAGGAAAAAGTTATTTTAAAAAGGGGTCTGAATGTTTGTGTTTCAGGCAATGTCACAAAAAATACACTCTTCTTCCTGTGTGTCCATTTCAGGTCAGATCTTCATGTCAAAAATGAAAAGAAAAAAAAAGAAGAAAATTCCTTCCAGCATATACACACTCAATCATAAAGAGTATTAATCCAGTGAAAGTGGGAACTGCTAGACTGACCATTTGTGTCACAAGTACAATCTTCCATCACAGTTTGATCATGAGAGCTGTCAGCTTTTATGGTTGTACAAGCAATACTTTCAACAAAACCAGATTTGATGCTAAATTAGACATTTAAACAAAGATGTTCTTCATTAAATTGCATTTAAAAACAAGTTTAAATTACAACTTAAAGCTGCCTTTATTGATAACAACACAAGGCAGCAAAGCAGCTATTTTACAACAATCAGTCTTCATGTAATTATAAAAATGAACCAAACTGAGCCTCTTCATTGCATTAAAACATAGATCAATTATGCATGAATAAGACAAACACACCTTGCTTACAAAAAAAGCTAAAACGATTAAATTAAGTTGATGCACAAGATGTTTTATAAAGTATGTTGCATGGCAAGTGCAGCCTTAAATGTGATTAATGCCCCAAGGATAAGTTTTTCCACGACCTTTGACACCTCTGTTGCTATCTTAAATCTCACTGATATATGAGAAGCAGACAAACAGGAGTAACAAGGCCAGTCTCAACGACAGTAGTGTGATAAACTTGAAGTTGTTTTTTTCCAAGGATATACTTCTTAAAGGAGTAATGAAACAACATAAAAAGAGGAACAAAAACAAAAAACAAACAGGGAAAAAGTTCCAGATGGGTCCCGACTTTATGTCATCTTATTGTTGTTCATTAGTGTCTCACGTTCCTTCCCAAAGATCTCTGTTCCTGTATGAAGGGAGGAAAAAGAGCCCAACTGTCAGTGCGTGCATCTCACAAACTGCTAAATAAAGCTACAGTGGCTTTTCTTTATGTGGGTTATCCTGCTGGAAGCATTTTCAGAAACGACGGGAGAAAATGAGGATTTTATTTCATTTTAAACACTTTAAAATAAGTCAACAAAATAATAAATAATAAATCTATACCCCTGGTTCACCTGTGTCAGGTCAACAAAGGGAAATGTTTCTGTGAAAGATTTAAACAAGTGCAGGAGATAATGGTGATAAAAGGAAGCGATTAGGCTGAAGCAATTCACAATTCATCACGCTCATTGACCTTAGGTGTGTCTGCTGAACTGACTCACATGCACACATCCTCAAGTCTTGCTGAGACACCACATTATTTTTGATGAGATGAGAAAAATTTGGTTGTCATTTTCAAACCCAGGGCTTTTGTGTAACTAGACTTGGAGATTATACACATCTTTCATCATTTAAACTTTGGACTACTGACTGAAATTGAACAGTTTTATTTAGTTATATATTAAGTGTGAAGTGCTACCACACTCAAAGGGCTATACTTATAACTCATCACAACAATCAGTTATCTTTTATCAGAGGCTTATAGCCTAGCAAAACGCCAGGTCAGCATATCTTTAGACTTATCTGTATGAATACACTCATGGGACTACCGCCATGAAACCTAAATACGCCACAAATTAAAAGTCTGGTTACATCTTTTAAGTTTTTAAAACAGCCAGGAAACTTTATCCAAACTGTAATGAAAAAATAAATAACTTCTTAGCTTATGTTCTCTGCTGATAAAACAGAAAGGTAATACAGTGATGCCCATTGTTGCACCTTACGTCCTTGAAGCGCAGGGTGGAGACACCCAGAAATAATAACACAGGCAGGCTAAATTTGTCACCTACACAAAGAAGCTGCTGTGGGGTATATGTTGGTCAAGTTGTGGTTAGGTTGCACTCTCAATAGAAGAATGGTTATTTTTGTAGGACTGCTGAACTCCTTTAGAGATGGCTTGTAGTAGCCGTCATACTTTATAGCTGGACTAACAACCTGGTGGTCTTCAGTAAAATGCTAATTCACCAGCAAACTTTGATCCGTTGTCCACCTATGCCAGCTAGCAGTCCGACAGGCTAGACGTTAACTCATAATTGTTTCCTCGTTTTTAGTATACCCAGGTTGATGAAGTACTTTCGTGAGTATTTAAGGCTTTGATAAAACAGGAAAAGTGTTTGAGGTTATAATTTATTCACGTCAAATAAAAAAGGGGGTTAGCACATAAGATTGAATTTACACGTTAGCCGCTGTCAAGAGAAGCACAACGCTGTCAGTTAGCTAATGCTAGCTGATAGCTACATGACGAATAGCCTTATTACATGAAGTTTAGCAAACCATTTTGATGTAATATCCTTCAAACTCTGCTAATGATACACTCATTTAACTGTAAACCCACAGCTAACAATTGAAAATAAAATACTTTTAAGGTACACAAATTAGCAACTTAGCAAACGGGGGTTATGACTGACCAGTTTTCAAACTTCATATCATCTATACAGGATTAGCAAAAGCCAAGCTGAACATTACGACACACTCAACGACCCAAAATTTTACCTCATCTTGTCTCCCTCTTCACGACGAGTTAGTCGTGGGCTGTGAAAACTGTGGCTCGATGCAGGAAGTGTCTGGACGTGAAGCAGCAGCGGCTCTGAGTGGCGGAGAGGAAATCCAATGACAAGGAAAACATTGCAACACCCACCGACATTCTCCAATCATCAACAGTGCACCACTTCCGGGCTAAGTCGTTTGTCACCAGGCCAACTGATAAACTCTTATTAAAAATGTTTCATGTTAAGTTTACATTCAAGCCCAACAAGGAGCAATGTGTAAGATAAAAAGCCTCGCCTGAGATCCATGCTACTGAAAGCCGCTTTCTCTATGTAATAGCAGGTAAATGAGTTGCCTAATAAAAAAAACAGGACCACTGATTTTGTACAGCCAATGTTTTATTTGTGTCAGACTGTGTGGAAAACAAAAACAGACTAATTCTTGTAGCCACAGCCGGGTCTGCGACCACGGGCTCTCTCGAACTTCCTGCCCTTGGAGCGGACGTATGGCCTGGAAAAGGGGGAGAAAGTTTGATTAAATACATACAAGGAAAAAAGAAAAACCTCACACCAATCCATCTTTTATATCAATTTCAAAGATTAATTAATGTTTAAATAAGTTTCTTGGTATTTCTAGCATTAAATCTTGAAAGCACCTCTTTACGTTATGTGTTAAAAAGTCTTCTATCCATACTTTTTTACATCAGTGCAAACATTAAGTGCTGAAACAGAATTAAAAATGGTCGCAAAAGATTTCTCCATTAAGAGAATGAGAAGATATTTTAAGGAGAAATTGGATCCCTTCTATCATTTAAAACTAGCCCAGATGTACAAGCAATTACTATACTCATATCTGGACAATCATTAACAATCACAAAGTATTGATAATCTTTAAGGAATTTTATTCGGGTTTTAGTCTCTTAAATTCAGTGTGACTTGCATTAAAAAATTTAATCTGTCAAAATATAATTTTATAATGCATTAAAATAGATGTGGCAGTTTCTTTGAACCTAACCTGAATACAGAATTAACTCACAATCTTCATACTCTCAATGTAAAACCATTGTTTAAAAAGGTTCAAATAAATTAAATTAAGAGTAAATATTTTAAAATATATGACTACTTTGATTAAGAAGCTTAACACATAAGAACCGGGCGTGTATGATAGTTTACTTTTTCATATATTTTGAATCACTTTATTGTTCCACAGACTTGTGCAATCAGATTTTTGTTTTCTGACCCTTAATGGACACCAGAAAGCAGAAGATTAAAATAAAACAATTTGACAAATCACAATAGTAATATCCTTTTGAAAAATTAAAAATTAAAAAACACGAAATACATGTCAGTATGTCAAATGGAGAAGTTAGTGCAATTACATACAATAATCTTTATTAACACTAAATTCTCTATTAGCAGGTTTGTACCAGAAGGAAGTCTAGTGTGAGCAAAATTAAAGGCAATGTGATCAAGAAGGGGTGCATCATCATTAACCAGACAAAATCCTGAAATAAGGCAAGGATCTTGGCTATCAATGTCAAAAGAGAAAAAAAAAAGATGTTTTTATTCTGTTTTCCTTAACAGGAGAGCAGACATGTTTTTTTAGTCTACTTCAGGGCATTTTTCTCAAACTGTTTAACACAGCTGGGAGGGAAATAAAAATAACTGTTTGGATTAATTGGTTGTTATGTGTATACATACTTGGTATGGCTGTGAGGGGTTCCAGGAGCTTTTCCAAAGTGCCTGTACACCTCTCTGGCTTTGCGGGGTCCTGCGATGCAAACAAAGGATTAGAAATGCAAACAAATATGATGCACCATCTGAAAAGAAAGCTGCCAGCCTGTAATATTTCTGAAAATCTGCCACTTTGATTCCCACAAAATTGTTTTAAATATACTTAAGGATATTAGTGATTTAATATGTTAGTATGAATCTTTAAGGAGAAGTTTAAGGAGAAGAGACAGTTTAATGATTGCAAGACATGATGGCTGCAGCTTAGTCATCTATCCCAGTTATAAGATGCCATGCAGAATTCAGGCAACTTTGTGTGTTTGCTTATATTAAAAAGTCTCAAAGGCCTGTATGTGCAAGTTTTTATAGCTAATGACTACTAGGTTCAAAAGTAATGCTTTCAATGTGAGCACATACTGTACGTTCACCTCTGCTCTCAAAGATAAGTAAAAACAAAAGTGAATATGATAACCGTCTCCTCAAATAGATGTACGTTTAAATAGGAACAGTACATAAAGTTTCATTAATGCTCCAAATGAAAGCACAACATGCAGTGTTTAATGTGAAATAACTGAATTTCTGATTAATGTGTCATGACCATTTTCATGTGTTCAGGCCAGAACAGAAATATAACATGCTTGCCTAAAATGGGCAGTTCTCCAAATATAAATGTCATTCCCACATGAGAGCAGGTGCCTGATGTTTAAATCAAGTATTTAGACAAAACTTGTATATATAGCCTCGCAGGATAATAAGGTTTTAATAGATCACTAAATTAAGGTGGGATGAATAATTTTTTGTGATTTAGAAGGAAAAACCTTTTTTCCCTACATTATATAAACTAAGTAACTTGCTTAACAAAGGAAGGAAAACAAAGAAGCTCCTTTACCTGACAGCAGCACTGTGCCATGTCCTTTGGGAGAGGCCAAAGCCAGCTGATCAAAAGTCATCACCTGACCTCCTGCTTTAAGGATCCTGCGACGAGCGCCATCAGTCACCCTGAGAGCGCAGATCTACACAACAGCAACAAACACTTCAGGACTATTTCAGAATTGGTTACTACAACATTTAGATAGCGGTCAATAACTAGATATTTTATGGGAAATCCAGATAGATTTACCTTGAGCTTGGGGATAACCTGAATCCTGACATCATCAGTGACGGTTCCCACAACAACAGCAGTTTTGTTCTCACGACCGGGCAGCTTCATCTTACGGATCTAATTTGTAAAAAAACCACAAATAAAAACACAAGATTGTTTTTTAAACAACATAAATTAACAAATTAATTTTTTTATCCTAGATCAGACTTAGTACAGCAGAACATCAATATGCAAGACAATTCTGCATGATTATGCTTAAATCCATTGTGGTTCAACACCAAAACCAAAAATATCCTCAACACACCTGAACTCCATAAAGATATGGTCCTCCAGGACCAGTTACCCGCCCCTATCATAAATACTTAAAATTTGAAACATATGTCAATAACAGCTAAGGAGCAAGAAATACCCTGCTTCTTTCCTTTAGATTTTAATTCATGTCAAACATTTTTCTCAGCCAAAATTGCATAAGCAACAGCTACTATGCCAAGATCAGCAGAATATACATTTTAGGAATCTATGATGACAGCCTTAAGTGGGTTTTTCTAATTAGCATGGTCAAATTGAGTGTATACAGCCATTTCACATTAATGTCGGACAGTTTAGTTGTACATGTCTCTAGTTGAAGCAAAAAAGAAGAATTTGCTAGTGGTGGAAAATCTGAGGAAATTGGTACTGACCAGGCGTGAGACAGAGATGGGAGGCCTGTTGCTCCTGCTCATAAACAGCCTCCTCAGGACCACCTTGTTGAAGGGTGCATTACAGCGGCGGGCGAGGAACCTGTACAACTGTAGGAAACCAGCAAAATGGTCATATATTTGTAACATCTAGTAGTTATGACCATATTTACAATATCTACATAAAATGATAAATCGTCATAGAAACAGATAATGCTGTTTCAAAGCATAAAATGCAAGTCTAATTTACCTTGACCAGGAGCCTCAGATAGATATCCTGGCTCTTTGGCTCCTTCCTGTGTACCTTACGGTCCTTGTTGTGCCTGATATCAACTCCCTAGAAAAGACACGTAAATTAAAAAACACCAGATACTTATTTTACAATTCTATAGTATGTTTTCACATCTAAGGTCGTCCAAACATTAACGCAAGCACACTTTCAATTAAGAATGCAATATATGACACTAAAAGCATACATCTAGCACGGAATGTGAGGGGCACTATATGTAGCTTAGGCCGGTACACACGCTGAAGCGCTACAGCTAACTGCTATCATTACGACAGAACAAATCAAAAAAGGTCCTATGGAAAGGACAACAATTTAAGACACGTATAAATTTGATACGCAGGCACACTACCGTACTGCAATATTACGCTTTATGAATGTCTTTCAAATGTGGTTTACACTCAATCCCTATGATTGAAGCAGTAGCTCGTTCAACACCAATGTTGGTGTAAGATAGTAAGCTGCTATGAATTACAGACACAAAATTACAGCAACACTTCAACCCTGATAGTGTTTATAAGGTGTTTAGGGTTCAATCGGAGAGTTACTGTGGTTTAATTATCAAGATGACCATGGATACTCAAGCAATAGTGTCCTTAAAATTCTGCTAACAGCACCTACCATCTTGGGCTACAAGCGAAAAGGGAAAAGGAAGAACAGAAGTCTCGCGATAACACAGTGCGCTGAAATCTTAGGCTTCTGATTGGCTACTTAACACGGGCTTCCTGGCGGTTGACGTTCACACGTATCCCGAGTAGTGTATCAAATGGTTGAAGATCAACCATTAATCTCATTTATATCAAATCCTTAGTGTCTTTGCCTTGATTTGAATTCTTAAAAATATCCATTAACCTAGAAAAAAAGAACAAAAAAGCACCCATAGGCCTATATTCATCTTTAACAACACTTATTACAGTTCAAAAGTGATTTCACTTAATAAAGTTGTCATCTTGTAGTGTTTAGTTTCTATATTTTAAATTTATTGAGACTTATGATTTTTGGTAATCTGTTTTCTGAGCAAATTATTCAGGGTATTTGCCAGTGCAAAAAAAAAAACTTTACAAATTATATGACTTTATATATGTTTACATAAAATATTTAGATAAAACATAAATGTTGGGCAAACCAACTGAACAAAGTTAAATTGTTATATTTAATAGAAATGGATAGAACCACCAACCTTCGTGCTGTGAGGCCGTGGTGCTAAGCCCTACTTTTATTATATATTCAATAATTCTATACATCCATAGCCTATACATACATTCTAATTCTTTTAATTTTACACATTGTTACACATTTATTAGTTTGATCCATAAAATGTGTAGTAAACATGCTTCTCTTATTTAAAAAAGTTGTTAAAATTGATAATATAATTAAAAACATTTTTATTGTAAATTAGATATAAATAGCAAATGTAGTGTAAATAATGTTTGTAGTGATATATAAAGACTATTTTTAAAATACATTATTTGATTTTATGAATGAATTGATTATGAATTGATAATTATCTTTAAACCAAAGTACTGCAATGAAATGCAAATTGCTGGGTTTAGATCAAGCTTCCCCCATGACTACGAATAGGACAGTAAATGGATGGATGGAAGGTCAAAGTAAACATGAAACATGAAAAGTATAAAAAGCATTCCTTTATTGGCTGCAAAATATGTTAAAATGAGCTCATGAGTGTTGATGAACAGAACATATCCACTCATATTTAATCCCTTATAGTGTTAGTCAGATACCCCAAAAATCTCATTTAGAACAAAAAAAGCAATTCAGTAAATTCAGTGATCAAAGTCAGACATCACAGCATAATTTTAATTCACATTCATAAAAAGGTAACATTCGACATTTGCTCAGATGTTCTGATCTGTTCTCACATGACCTTCAGTTAACATTTTACAAATAACTTGCAGGTTTCAGGTTCATGCAGGTTTGTGGCTGCGCTGCTGTCTGAGGTGACACAGGAAGATTGTGAAAGTTAGTGCAATACCTCCCAGGAACACTGTCCGAGCCACAGGGGGAACAAACGCAAAGTTCACAGCCTGTAATGGAACAAGGTAAGAACAAGTGCAAACAATATAATGCATGTGTGGCACAATTAGTATGTACTTAAAAAAAACAGTATCTCACCTGCATTGTTGACCAGTACACTACCCCTGTCTATAGATAGATAGATAGATAGATAGATAGATAGATAGATAGATAGATAGATAGATAGATAGATAGATAGATAGAT
>JBAMIG010000006.1:10886807-10905421 GCA_037177335.1 Kiunga ballochi
CATCCATCCATCCATCCATCCATCCATCCATCCATCCATCCATCCATCCATCCTCAGTACTGTTTAGTCTAATAAAGAGTACTTATAACTTCACACAGAATATACTTAAACACTACAGAATTGAGCCACTCTAACAGTAGAAGTTGACACAAAGTAGCTGTACTAAGTTAAGAAGGTGTCTTTGTTTTTCTTACCTTTGCATCATGCAGCTGACTCTCCAGGCTGCTGACTTCTTTAGCAAGCCGAAGAGATTTGTGGTCAGAGGAGGTCAAATTGCTGGAGAGAGACTCAATCTCAGTCTGAAGGAAATAAGATTTAATGTAAGGGTTAATTCCTCACTAGAGACTTTACTTAACTGTAGAGTATGAAGCTTTTGTAAATGCTAAAACATGCAAATAAAAACAAAATAAAGGAACTTAAGTGAAATGGGTAACGTCTTGTCAGTTTGCACCTGCAGCTTCTGCTGTCTTTCCTCTCTGTCCTCCCTCTCTCTGTCAGCCTGAGCCAGTCGGGCGCTGAGTTCCTGCAGCTGACCCTCGGCCCTCTTACGACCTCGCTCGCTCTCCGTGCGGCTCGCTTGAAGACCTTTAAGCTCAGAACTCAAATTCTGCCTCTCCTCCTCCAGCAAGACTTTGGCTTTTTCAAGAGACTGACGTGTCTGTAAGAGACAGGTGGTCGAGATGATTCATGTTTGCTTGTACCTTTTTTTTCCTTCAGTGAGTATGCATGCTTTTCCTACTCTCTTGCTGTTGTCAAGCTGCTCCTGAAGGCTGTCTATGGCAGCACTGTGTTTGACTCTGAGTTCTGATAACTGGGCCTCATGGCGACGGGTCTCCTCTTCAACACATCTCTGAAGCTCACTTAACTCTGCCTCACGACGAGACCTGTGGAATCGCAGAAGGATAAAAAAGACTGAATAATTATTTCTCTTATAGTAAACATTTCAGCACTGATCCTACATAACAAAAATATTAGGCAGCATTTCTATTACATAGTCTGAATTTTAACCCATGTTTACCTGAGCTCCTGCTGTGCAGCTGTGGTGTCAAGCGTGTCCTCTAGCTCTGTTTTGAGAGCTTCCAGCTCCTCCCCCAGGTCTCGTCTCTGTTTCTCTGCTCTTTCCCTCATCCCTCGTTCAATCTCTACTTCCTCCTTCAGCTCAGACACTTGGGATAAAGCCTCCCTTAGAGCCTTTTGAGCTTCAGCACGCCGTGCACCTTCTTCCTCCAACCTGACAGTGAAAAACAAACCCAAAAGAATGAAACAGAAGCATTGACCGATATTACGCTCTTACTTGTAAAATCCTTTTTATTGAGTCTCACCGGCTTTGCAAGGTTGTGATTTCCTTCTCCTTCTGAGCCAGGGTGCCTTTCAGCTCAGCAACTAGCATGCCCAGATCAGACAGCTGCTCCTGAGCCTCCAGCGACTCATTCTCCATCCTCCTTTTCCACTTTTCCTGTTCTAATCGGCCCTGCTCCTCACGTTTTAGTCGCTCTGCAAACCGTGGTGGAGAGAAGCATTAGGTCATTGGTTACAAGCTTACTTTTTTATCTTTCTGTAAATTAACTAAATAAATGTAATACCTAACAATGACTTTATATGTGGAAACAAAACTCATAAGCATATTATAGGAAGCGTTTACTGTCATAATTTATCAAATCAGGAGCAGGCTCATTATTTATAGTCTATTAAATATATTTTTTATTGTTTGCTCTTGTAAAGTCGTGCAGTACACTTACCCTCAAGGTCTGCAATGACAGCCTCCTGTTTGTTCTTAAGCTTTGTGAGACTTTTAGTCTTTTCTTCCTCCTCAGTGAGTTGGTCTGTCACTTCACTCAGATGCTCCTCCATCTGTTTCTTCTCCTGCTCAGAGAAAAAAAAGATGATGCTAAACATCATTATGGTATATAAATGTGTGAGTGGTGCTTAAAGAGTGTTCTTTTTTGAAGATGTTTATTGGAATATATGTGTTTATGTACTGTGTATCTACAATGCAACACATGTTGACAGACAGACATTAATGTTTGTATGTGATGTCCACCTTGCTGAGTCGGTCTCTCTGCTCCACTGCGGTCAGAAGGTCCGTCTCCAGACTCTTTACTTTGGTTTCCAAGGAAACCTTCTCCAACAGGAGGCGCTGTCTGGCACTTTCCTCTTCCTCTAGCTGTTCCTCCAGGTCCTAACAGAAACAAAAAGGTAGCATATTAGGACACCCTTACATTACATGTTGTCATTTTATACTGTAAGCATCTGTACATGGAGCTTGTGCTAAAGACAAATTTCCACTAGTGGGGCTGTAAACTTTATCTTATCTTATGATCCTCCTAACCTGTATATTTTGCTGCATTCTTTTCTTCTCATTGGTTAGCTGTAAACCTCTCTCCTCTTCCTCCTCCAGTCGTGTCTCCAGCTCCCCCAGAATATCCTCAAGCTCCTGCTTCTTGTTGACCAACCTGGCTCTCACCTCCTCCGCCTCTGCAAACAGTTCTGCCTCTGCCTGCAGCTGGTCCGCCAACACAGCTTTTTCCTCCAAAAGCTGGAACACGAGAGGGAGAGAAAGAGAGAGTGGGAGGGGGAGAAAGGATGAAAGGTGCTACTTCACATGTAGAGAGCTGCACAGGTAGAACAGTAGGGATAGGGTTTGTTTACTTGAATGTGCTTCCTGTCTAGCTCAATGTATTCTTGTTCTGCTTGAGTGAGTTTATCTTTGGCCTTCTGGAGTTCAGCTTCTCTGACGTGGATCTCCTCATCCTGCCGGGTCACCTGCAGCAAGGGCTTTACCTGATTGGCACAAAACAAACACCATATCTTCATTAAGCCTACAGCTCATTATTTTCTGTGTAGATTCCCACAAATATCCCGCTTAAAGAAGCCTGTATTAAACGATTTATATCACTCTAATGACATGGCTGTGCGAACCTTGGTAAATAGCCGCCACCACTGCCAGTTCCTGAGTTTGAGATAAGCAGCACAATTCCTCTGCATCACTCTCAGAGCACTCAGCTGTTGCTGCTTCTTCATATAGGCTCTAGAACAAAATGAAACAATCAGCAAAACTACATGGACATAGCTAAGTAATTTCACACATATTTATAAGCAGCAGAAAAAAATTAATTCAAATCCTTTTGATAAAACTGCACAATTACATAAAAGGTTTTATTCATCTTAAAGCTTTAACGCAGCTACAATTCTGTCCCTGATAGGAGATGACAAAAGAATAACATTAGTTTAAGGGCAAAAAAGACAAACAGCTACTTTTACAGCAACACACCTGCATGAAGCGAGCGCTACCTGCGCTAAACTGCTAAGCTGTCCCTTCACCAGATTCAGAAGGAAAGACTACATTTACTAACCAACTGTTAAATGTTCTGTTTTGCAGGTAAAATTTAATGTAACACAAATAAAGTGTCTCTGTTTATGCAAAACAGCACTGTGCATGTCATGATGCACAAATAATATCCACTCAAGTCGTACTTGCGTGCGAGAAAACCTCTGGCAGCGCTCTGGAAGCGTATGATAGTGTCCGTGATCTTCAGATCTCTTTCTTCCTCCAGATGAGCCAGAACTCCAGCTCTGAAGAAGACTTTACTCTGACCAACCCTGAACAGGTTGTGATCCAGCTCCAGAGCATTTATCTGAATGGGGGGAGTTTATTTCAGTTCGTATCGGTCATCCGCACGACTGCACATCATGCTAGGACTTCAACATTACCTACCATGAGTTCTGAAGCCTGTTTACCATCCATGAAGGTTCGTGGGATGGCATTAGGAGTGAGAATCTCATACCTGAAAGACAATTGTTGGAATATAAGTGTGTTTGACTGAGAATAGGTAAAAAGGATTATAAGAAGATGCCAGAGAATGTTTTTATGTGTATCATGTGTGACAAAAAAAAGAGACAAAGCTAAATTAAACACCTTTGTCTGAACTCCTGGAAAGCGATGCGATTTGGAAAGCCTTGTCTGCAGATACGAATCCCCTCCAAAACACCATTACACCTCAGCTGGTCCAGGACCAGGTGGGGGTCCAGCTTTCCAGCCTAAGGAACATAAAAAGGACGTCAAGCAGAGGAGGAAAAAGTCTGGAGAAACAAAACAGATATTCTGTCAGCTTTTCTTTCAGGTTTTCCATCTCACCCTCTTTTCATGGTTGGGGATAATGCAGCGCAGGAAGTTTGGGTTAGTGTTTCTTAGTGTAGCCATCAGCTTGGTGAGAGACTCTTTGTAGAGTTGACCGACAGTCCGAAACATTCCCTTCTTAGTCTTCAGCCCTGCTGCTCCAAAAGTGACCGGTCCACTGTTCTCTCCTGATGATACCTGGTCCAGACCGATGATCCTGTCCACTGGATGAAGGCAGAAAACCAGGTTTAAGTCAGTATGTTGAAGTTGGAAAGACATGATTGGACATTTTATGTCTGAGTGAATTTCATACTGACTGTCTCTTATAAAAATTGTGCGTAAAGTTTGAGATCAATGGATTTTAAAACTCAAAAGGTTTTAAAGGCAGCACTAAAATCATGCATTCATAGATCCAGTAAAATACACACACAGACTTTGTTTTAGTGAAAGCTTTTCAAGCTTAACCTGTTAGTTTTGGGCATGTTCAAACAGGTGTGACAAGACCACTGCCTAAAGAGGATATAACAGCATTTTTCTTTTGTTCTTGACTTGACCTGTGTTGAGATTGCTACATCAAATAATCTTAAACTCAAAAGCAAGTAATACTGCCTCATGATTACTTGTTTATGGCGTCACTCATACATATTTCAGTTAAATTAAAGTAACACGAGCCGAAAAAGCCCCAAGCTTCCTGGTTCATTTGCTGATTTGACTAAGCAGAAATTCTGAAACCATCAGATGCTGTTTTAAGGAAATAAGTACTAGATAAAATTTCCTTCTTTCTTATATTTACTATTTAAAACAACTTCATAATCTCAAATCAATGAAATATTTATGATAAATAAATACTAAGGGTGTCTAAAGAAACACAAGTTTGAACTAGAAATAGTCTGTAAAAAGAGCTAATTCAGGATCACACTGTTAGCTGTTAGCAAGGATGATGCTACTTTAATTAAAATGAGTTCATTATTTTACTGTTGACCATAGCCAGATGTTAGATCAGCTGCAATGAACCTCCAGTTGCAGTTTGCAGCAACACTGCACAGCTTTTATGTGATCCTGAGTGTCTTTGCTGAGAGCATGCTGCTACCTTGGTGCTTTTCTATTTCTACAAAATGAGGAGTTAAACATCTTTATGAATGAAAGAACATCACACAACCACAACACAGTTCTAAAAACCCCATCTTGTTGAAAGAGCAAGTAGTGAGCAGCACTACATGAACACAAAAAGCAACACCGCAGTCACAAACTGGGCAGGGAGAACATGTGAGCGAGGTATGCAAGGGTGGCGAGGAGAAAAACCTACTGTCAGAGCCATTAGTCTGTAGTGTGGCATAGGAGTCAAAGAAGTAGACACGAGGAAGAGTTTGGATATCTGATGCAGGATGCAGAGAAGCACAAGGAGTCAGGTTTGAGGGAAGGAAAGAAGGAAACCAGTTAGTGCAGAGGAGGAAATAGGAGATTAAACAGGAGAGCAGAAAGAAAACGTGATAAAGAAGGAGAAAGAAAAATGCAGCAAAGTTAATACATTTTAACCAGAATAAAACTATCATTTTAGATATAGATGGTAATTTTTAACTCTTTAAGTTAAAGGTAAATAAAATGTAAATCAGTACAAACTGGTTAAAAAACTTCATGTAGAAAGCTGAGTGATTAATCTCACCCTCTTTCCACAGCTCAGACACAAAATGATCCGACGACTGATGGAGAAGAGACGCTACGTTGTCATTCAGAGGGTCCATGTTCTTCACTAACCACTCATCAGCCTTGTAGTCCACCTGAGGAAGAGGACGTCATGTGAGATCTAACTTTTGTTTTTAACAGCAATAAGGTGGAGGAAGAGAAGAGCGAGGCTTACCTTTCCAGCATAGTGAATAATGGAGAAATCCGCTTCTCTACGTGGCTGCTTTGATTTAAAGAATTTTGGATGGCTGCCTTGCTCAGCAGACAGCTTCTCCACAAATGAGCGGTCTGTAGCTCGGGGGAACCAGCACTCTTCATCCAGCAGGGCCAGAACGCCGGGTGGGTGAGCCTGACAAGAGAGGAAAGGAATTACCAGGAAATCTGGCAAAAGAGTTTGTTATTTTAATTAACTGTAGTGAGTCACAAAAAGCGGGACTCTACACTGAAGAGGATATTTAAGCTACTAGGATGTTCTAGCTGACAGGTAGGGACATTTTTCAATGAGTGATATGTACAGGTCTCTCAATCAGATCAATGCAGGGCTGAAGATCCAGGCCAAAGTCGATGAAGTTCCATTCAATGCCCTCTCTCTGGTACTCCTCCTGCTCCAGAATGAACATGGTGTGGTTGAAGAGCTGCTGGAGCTTCTCATTTGTGTAGTTAATGCATAGCTGCTCGAAGGAGTTTAGCTGTGTGACAAAAGCAAACTGAGATTCAGTATTCAGGCTTGTATTTGCATAGATTACTGCCAACCCTGCTACACGCATGCATTTAGAGATTATCCTCAAAAAAAGCATGATCACATAAATTTACCTGGAATATCTCAAATCCAGCGATATCAAGGATACCAATGAAGGAGGCTCCCTGTCTCTGCCTGCGGTCAAGAGCTCTGTTGATTCTGTGGACCAGCCATCTGAACAGACGCTCGTATGTTGCCTTGGCCAAGGCTTCGATGGCAAAGTCAGCCTATATGTGCAGATATAGACAGTTAACGAGATCATAGAGGTATCTTACCCGGTGCCTTGGCAGATAAAAAGCATACTTGTTCTTTTGTCTGGGCCTTCTGCACATATTCTCGGCCCACTTTTATCCTAGGTGTGAGGATGGCACGGGTGAACTCCAGCACATTGATGCCCAGCAGATGGCACAGCTTCTGAGCAGCTGTGTTATCAGGCATGGAGGCCTGGTCATGGTTCTTCTCCTTCATAAAGGATATGTTTCCAAACTGGAGCACAGCAGAGATCACCTTCAGCATGGCTGAGGTGAGGCAAGAAAGGGAGACCAGAAGGGATCACTGTAAGAAAAACATGCTGAATATTTGTTCTTTACCCTTTTCTTTAATCCCCTTTCTTACATAGTAACTCCTCAGGGCTGAAGCCCATTATCGCCATGGAGTCCATGGTCTGAGTGAAATTCTCTGAATCGCTCTGACCGGGAACGGGGATGGAGCCTCCGCTGAGGAAACGATAGTCGTCAGCACTTCCAAGGAGCAAGTCCGCTGGAGAAGCAGAGAGGAAAGATGGCAGTTCAAACAATACTAAACAATATTCAATCTTTCTTTCCTGGGTGAACTCCGCCTCTCGTCCAGTGATTGCTGGGATAGGCTCCAGCTACCAGTGACCCGTCACTGGAATAAGCGGGACAGATCATGGTTTGAATTTATTCTTAATTATTTCCTCACCTCGAGTTTCTTCTGAAGCCCCACATAATAACTGATAAAAGATATGAAAGGTCCGCTCATCCTTGGCCTGACGGGTGGCCCGGGACTTTTCAAGGAGGTCTGGATTTTAATGGTTAAGGATATGAAGAGACCCCATCATATTTAGTTTAAATTTTACTTTGAGAAATGTAACTTATTAAAAACAATATGTAACAAGAGGCATGCAGATCATCCAAAGCAACTGTAGACTGCCAATCCTACAATCTAAATTTAGGGTTTAGAAATCATTAAAAACTAAACAAAAACTTACTTTGAGAATAAATGTGCATATTTTGAAAAGCCTTTTAATAACACATAAAAAGGAGGAAAAAAGGATACAGGTCTCAATGTTGGCACCAACAATGTATCCAGCCACATCAAAATTAATGCGGATGAATTTACCCTGATGGGAAAGCAGTTCATATTTCAGGACATTTAAAGTTATAAGTCAGACGGGATCTCTTTGTTCAGTGACAGATCTTACAAATCTAGAGGAGTTGTCGTTCTTGACAGTCTTTGCGTTGCCAAAGGCCTCCAGTATGGGGTTGGCCTGCAGCAACTGTCTCTCCAACTCGCCCTGAGACACACAGGAGACATCAATCAGCTTCCCAACAGCACTAAAATAAAAACTACAGTAAAACACCGTGAAGCCCATCCACCTAAATGCACTCTTTAAACTATCGATTCGTTATATAAAACACAACAAAATGCATGACTCATCACTGAAGAGTGATGGCATGAACTGATGCATTTTAGAGCCCAAAATAGCAACCACATCAATCACACCATTCCCAGACCAATGGTTCTCAACATAAATAAGAAATGCCTCATAGCACTTTCAGATTTTCACATATTATTTATTATAAATCTGTGATTTTAGAGTTTTCCAATCAGAATCAAAAGGCATGTATGGAGACTTTGTTGAGAACCACTGTTAAGCTGCAGCTTGGCTTTGCAAGCTGCATATTGGCTCATTCTAGCAAACTGCAATGCATTACTGCAGGCGTCGCATTTCCAGTGCAACAGCTGTCGATGCAGCAGCAGCTGCTGGCAAGGATGAGCATCAAAGGAGCTTGCTACAGAAGATGTTTGTACTGTAAAAACTATCAAGATATGGTGACCAACAAACACTAAAGACAGATCGACACACACAGACATACAGAGCGAGAGGCCAACGAAACACAAAGCGGTCCATGTGTGCCCGGCACACAAAGACAAAGCCAAGTCTTGAACTTCATAAATCCCCCCTGCATCAAATCACACACCCAAAACTGCAATCATTAAACAATGGACACACATATTTTGTAGTAATTAAAACCCCCTTTTCAACAAAACTCCCCCAGTTCAACATGTACAAAATGTAAAAAAAACCATGATGGAAAAAAACCCTAAACCCAATGAAGCAGAGGAATGAGCTCAAATTTAACAAACTAGAAAAAAAGAAAACCCATAGCTGTTTGATGAAAACCTGAAAGATGTGATTTATATTGTGTTTACATAGAATCATATCAAGTGCTGCAAATTCTACATAGAATAATATTCCTCACAAATAAACCCAAAGATTTCTAAATGCTTTCATACTCACATACTGCATACTCTGGCGAATTGTGGAAAAAATATATGACGTATAGAAGGGGAAGGGGGGAGATATGGTGGATCATATGGATGAAATAAAAAGAAAACAAAAAGAAGACAAATAAGACAACAATCACAACAACAACAAACAAAAAACAAAACAAAACAAACACATAAAATCAAATATACGGCATGATGCTTGACCATTAGGGAGGAAAGACTTCAGCAGTGGCAGAATGTTTTAGGTTACTTTACTGAGTTATTCAGAATCACTGCAGGGTTCATTAGGCG
This sequence comes from Kiunga ballochi, assembly GCA_037177335.1. Taxonomy (NCBI): domain Eukaryota; kingdom Metazoa; phylum Chordata; class Actinopteri; order Atheriniformes; family Pseudomugilidae; genus Kiunga; species Kiunga ballochi. The sequence goes on from JBAMIG010000006.1 coordinate 10,896,173, forward strand.
GAAACAGGACAGGAAAAAGCAAAAGGCCAAGAGAGGGCAGCAGGACAGTAAACTCACCCTGTTCACCAGAGTGCTGCCTCTTGTTAAGGATCTAGAGCCATCCATCTAAGCATGCAGGAGAGAAGAGAATGACGGGAAACAAGTGCAGGAAGGAAGGACGGTAAGAAAAAAGAGGAAATGCAGAAAAAGTGGAAGACAGAGAAGCTGCAGAAAGCTGAATGTTTAAGCATCAGCACGAATAAAGCAAACAGGAAAGTGATTATATTAGGAAGATCCTGTAGACTGTAGAAAACGATGAAAAGGAAAATTCCTCGTGGCGTTTTGAGTTCCTTCTTAGAGCAATCCTTCAATGTTCTGTGAAAAATGTATCACTTTAGTCCTGCGAACCTTTCCACAGCAAGTGCATCGGGATGCAGCAAAAAAAAAACAGGAAGCAGACTTACAGCTTCTCACAATTCCTCCATGAAGAAGGAAAATCACAAAGTCTAACTATTAGACCTGTAGACAATATTTGGGGGGTGCTAAGGAAACAACTATAAACTATGCCGAATTTAGTCTGACCTCACTGGGTCATTCTAAGTCATCAATAAAAACCTAAAACAAATAGTTGCAACAGATTTTTATGTTTTAACTTTGGAGTGAGACTAAAGATGTCCTCCTTCTCCCCGTCTTCAGGCTAAAGTAGGCTTTCCCTGCTTCTAACTCTGGAACACCAGACAGATACTACAGAAACTCTCCTGCTCTCCCAGCAGAAACTCACCTGCACAGCTTCCTTGTTTCTACCCAAAGTGCCACTTTTATGGGAGGAGGCAACATGAGCCAAATACTGGATGACTTTCTTTGTGTTCTCCGTTTTGCCAGCTCCAGACTCGCCTCTGGAACACACATACGTACACAATAAACGCTACTATCTATGGAAATGCTCGGTTCAAAAACAGATTATGGAAGTAGTTCATAATTTTATAGGGTAAGAACACACAGGAGCAAGTGATCAGAACAATAAACATGAAGCCCATGTGGTGCATGCAAAGTCGCGGGCCTAAACAGAGAGCAGGTGTGGAGGATACAGTCTGTGTTATTGTTGTTGCTTTTGGAGTTAAATAAGAATAAGGGAGCAAATACAGCAGAAAAAGATCTAAAAGACACAGACTCCTCGTCTCGGGCTGATGTAGGACAGATCTAAAGAGGAATGCTTGACAATGACAGGAAGATTATGGCAGGAAAACATGAATGTCAAGCCCATAGTCATGCATGAAGGCAGCAAATGATGTGCTTTTTCTTCACACACAATCAAACATGAGCATAAAGTCAACTCTGCCATGGGCTTTCATTTGAGTGCTTAGGTAACAACATTAAAGTATGTTCAAGACAGACTAGTTAATCTCCCCCCATAGAAACGACATGCATAAGTGAAGTTTTTTATAACATATTTGCAAAAGCAAAAGCCTCACAAGAGATGCTAAAAATAACTGCTCTATGCAACATGGAGCAAAATATCTAACAGATCAATGATATGAGATCATGAGGACAACTCTCCAGCACAAGCTCTGATGATGTTTGCATGAGAAAACTAGAAATATTCCTCGTGTTAATCAGAAAACATTCACATAAAAACACCAGAGCCTGCTTTGAACCACTCACGTGCAGAGGATGGACTGATCTTCTCTGTCTGCAAAACAAAAGAGCATCACAAAATAAGATTGATGATAAAAACAGTGCATTCATCTTCAGAACAATATCAAAAATGGTCACAATAATAAAACTTTTACAAGCATCCAGCTGACAAATGATACCTTGAAATAATACCCTGTAGGGTGCTCTACTGCTGTCCCTCATATTGGGTCAAATTACACTAAAGCGAGTTGAGGTACTGTGGGAAGCCCTACAAGGACTCACTGCTTAAATTTTAAGGGATAAGACATAAATACGTGGCTGAGCAGATGTTCAAATATCCATGTGTTACATCTCTGGTTATTCACAATTTAGCACTGTAAATCAGAAGCTGGTCACCAGTACAAACTGGTTTCTACAGTCAATAGATGGAATTTTTTCTACCCACATGTTGACTTCTGAAGAAAAAAAGACTTGTTCTACAAGTTCATTCACTATAGTACACACCTGCAACCTACTGCACAGGTGCTCTACGGTGTCAATAACTTCTGCAGACCGTCGTCTGCTCTGTCCTTTTATTGTGGTGGATTTGTAGAGGTAGAGACATTACGCAATCAACTCCCAACTGCTTTTAAATGCTTGCTGGGAATACTCTCATTTCATGACAGACAAGTTGGCAATTACAACAATAATGAAATCAGTTCTTGGCACAAGTTGTCGAGTTGCAAAACTAGCTCCAAAGTTTAATACAAGGAGTGGTGAATTAGGAAAGCTCAGTCTAGGGGAAAAAAAAACACTCTGGTGTTGGACAGACTCACTTAATCACAAGTGAAAGCTGATTACCTTGAAGCATGCTACGATAGGCAGCTTCTGATATGGCGTAAATGTGCGGTGGCATCTCGTGACGCTTTTTTCCTCGGTACATCTCCACAATGGACTCTGTATAAATTGCCAGGTTCTTGTAAGGGTTCACCACCACACAGAACAGCCCTGAATATGTCTGCGAAAAGACAAAGGTCAGTAATCCCTTAACATTGCTTCAGTGATGTCTCTGGAATTCCTGTGAAGCCCGAAATGTTAATAAATAAATAAATAACTAAATAAATAAATAAAGTAAAATAACATGTTTACAAATGTTCTTAGCCAAGGAGAAACAGCACAGTTTTCTGATGGGTCATGTGTCTGCACAGCTTCAAAGCAAAGAAGAACCTTACAAAGACGCACAATACTCTTCATTTAGATTACTACTTTTAACTGCAAAAAGACAAATATCCTTCTGCTACTGACGTAAATGCTTTCCGGCCCTCTATAAGATGGATTTTCAGCTTGAGTATAAAGTATAAAACTGACTTACTTACAGCATGCAAACACAACCATTTTCACAAAATATGCAGGACTAAATTGATTCTTGGGAGAGATGATTTCCATGAAGCAAATAATCAGGCATTTAAAGGGATTTCAAATAACCGCAGTTTTCACCCTGATTATTACCAACAAAGCTCTAATTTCAGCTGTGGTGAAAGTCAGATATGATACTGTTTTTTTTTCAGATATGATACTGAGACACAGCCAGCATGCATTAGCTCATATTGCATATGCCTCAATGACATATGGAAATAATATAATGCTCTCAATAATATTTCCATTAGTAGAAAGTTAATCATTTAATGCTTTATATGTTCAAATTGTGCATCCAGATATTAATTCCACCCCCATCTGTTCCTTGCATCCTGGTCATGTCATATCTAGTCCTTACATTGTCGCTACAAATATGCTAATCAGTTTGCAAACTGGCTCCTCGCATCTCTTATCACAGGAGATGTTATATGCAGACACATCTCCTCTCCAGTAACCCCTGCATGTTACCCACTGATTCATCTCTTACATAGATAAGGCCAGAGTAGTATCTCTCCCTCAGGTTGTGCAGCACAGAGGCCTCGTTGAGGCAGGTGAGGTCAGCCATGTCCTCCACCTTACTGAAGCGTGGAGGGTTCATTCGTTGCACCTCCTCCCTGGACAGCGTCAACTTTCGCTGGCTGTCTGTGAGCTCCACCTCCACCTCATCGCCACGCTCTTCCCGTATGCTGGCCGACTGAGGAAACGGGATTAAACAAAGTTACAAAGAGTGGCAGGAGGTAATGTTCTCTGTAAAATAAGGGACACAACACAATAATTTGGATCACAGCAATGTTTTTAGAAGAAAAAACAGGCTTCTTTAGATCTTATTAGAGGTCTTCTGCAGACAGACACTTATTAAACATAGGCGTGAACTGTATGACCTATAGTGTATTTGTAGAAATGTTTGGGACAATCTCTCCTGCTTAGACTCAGAAAACGAGTATCTGCATTTGACAGAAGACAAAAATAGATGGTGACAGTGAAGAGCAAGGAGGGACTCTCTTATTTTGCTTCTGGGTTTCACTGCACTGCAAACTGACCATGCCACAGGATCTAGCTGCATTGTATTGTTTCTAATGCTTGGCATGCAAAACAAGCAACAAAAAAATGTGTGTCATGTGTATGAGGGCATATTAGTCACACAGAAGTACATGCTCAGAATATGAAACTATATGATGATGGGAATCTTTCTGTGGTTGCCAAATAACTTTGTTTTAGCACGAGTGTAAAAATGCAGTCAGTGTCTCTGTTACAGCCTCCTTAACATCGGGAGGCTGAAGGAGCGTATTGTTCTATTCATAGAGCATTTTATGAAACCAGTCCAGGCGAGAGAGGGACACTCAGAGACGGGACATCAAATTCATTTGTCACATCTTTAAATAAGCAGGCTGAAAACTTCTGCTAATTACTCAAGTACTTGAATAAATCAAAATGATAGCAGGTGTCTTGTGATCGCCATGTGCCAGTGACAAATCTGACAGGATGAAGAAAGGCCAAACAAAAAGGGAGCACTTTCCTCAGCACATAAACACACACTCTATGCCATTTTATTCAGCCTGTCTGACACACCTTTAGTTGAGGAGGAGAACACTTGGGGCTAACTATTTACTAGATGACTAACTCCCAGAAGGAAGAAAGCTAAAACATGAGGACAGGTTGTAAAAACTCCTTTTAATTCCTGAAAAAATCCTTTTTCTCACACCTTTGTATGTTTGAACCCACTCAGACCTGATGCAACACACAAGAAGACGAGTATCAGTGATAACAGATTAGGTTGGATGTTTGTAGTAAATCAGTAAACTCACCTCAAAGCCATGCTTCTCTGACGGTACCCACACCAACCTCTTAGCTGCCCAGTCGGCCTGGCTAGCAGCGGTGAACATGGAGGAACTGGAGTTTGGGGACACAGTTCCTCCTCCACCTGATGACAGGAAGCGGGTAACATCATTGGCACCGCGCCCCGTTGGCCTGGTCATGGTACTACTGGCACTGGTTACAAAGAAACAACAAGAGGTGAGCCCCAGTTTGAAGCGTTTCTCATGACACTGATGTGATTCTGTGTCAAGACACACTTCATGGACACCCAAGCACGCATCCAGCAAGGGTTGTAGTAGCACACAACTAGCATGCAGGCTGTATGCAGCGGAGGTTGTGCCAGGATGGCCTAATTGAGAGACACAGCAAATCAAGGGGAAGACAGAAATGGAAGACAGAGAGTGAGGTTTCTGGGTGGAGGCATGGAGGAACAGCGAGACACATCAATCGGCTGAGTAAACTGACATGACAATAGGCGAATGAGGGGGTGGAAGAAAGGTTCAAATGAACTGAGTCTAGAGTTAAGTGAAGAAACAAATACTGTTTCATTGCAGGTTGAACCTTTTCAGAGACAAATCACTGAAGAGGAATTCACAGAGGGGGAGTGGACAAAGTGGAGCCTAAATGCTGAGTCGCCGTTGGGAGCAGGTGTCCTGTGAGGGACAAGGTGACAGTTGCTAAAAGTGGTCAAAGCTCTGGCACATGAAGGCACCACAGCCAAACTGCAGCACCACAAAATGACGTTTCTACATCTGCTGCCACATCAAGCAAGTCTGAGAGTTTCTCATGGTGATACGTGTAATTAATCATTATTAAGGATTTAGTGGGAAAAAAGGGGGCTTCTTACGATGCCACCGTATCCTCCTGGAACCTCTACTTCCTGATTTCATAGACAAACAAATGAATAACAAGATAATTGTTGTATCATACAAATGTGGATTGTAAAAAATTATTACAGCCCTTCAATACCATCTTCCAAGGATTAAAATAATTTTCGACTAAATTAGAGAAGTGGCTCATATAGACTTGTGATATCTTGGATGAATGATAAACCAGTAACCTGGGGTCAAAATAAACGTTAACTTTAATCTGACAAGCCGCTTTTTGTGCTGCTTCGTATGACTGAATCTGCTAGAAGGCATCTCATTACTTCTGCAGGTATGTCATCAGGCCGGATTTTTGCTATGCAGCTCTGTCTCAGTGTTTTCCTGTCTTTCTGTCTGTTCCCAGCCCTGCTGTCAGCACACTTGTAACTCCAATACAACTGTGGGTGTGGAGTAATCACGTTGACAAAAGAGTTGCCAACACCCAACCAGTCAGCTTGGAAACTATGCAATCCCACGGTGACATAAAAAGGTGTGCATCTCATTAAAAGATGGTTTTATTCTCTATATATTTCTTATTTACAATATGAGTCAATGACAGGGTGCTGGTTCTTTTGCACTAGTTGCATTAAGCTTATACACATGATCCAAAGTTAAAAGTTTACAACCAATCACACCTTAATTGGAGGAGATAATTAATCAATGTAGGACTATTTTCAGTAAGTATTTACTTCCGCAGGTTAGTCTTTGCGTTCTGTGAATACTATGTACTATATTTTGTGTACCTTACTTCAGGTGTAGAACTAATTTAGTGCCACAAAATGTACCTGGTCAATGTTGGGGAAGGATAATGTTTCAATAGTAGTCAATTCTCCATCAGATGTTTAGCCCTTCAGTTAGATCCCCCAGAAGCAGTCTCCTCTGGCACAGCCTGAGACCTCAGGTTGTCGCAGTACAGCTGGATTAACCAGCAAACAACTTCTGCAGCAGCTGGATTTGCCCAAAAAGCCTGACTGCCCTCCTCCATAGCAACACCAAGTAGCCACAGACAATACTTTCAAGAGAGTGGACTGAGGTCATACACTGCGGGGGTCTCTGCGTGCTGTTAGAGTGTGGGTGCCTGCGCGTGACTGCGTGTATTCAACGGGTGGGGGAGATGGAAACGCCTTTTCCTCAGCTTTGATGCGAAGTGGCAGTGCATCGAGGGTGATACAGAGGCGTCTGCGTTCAGATCGTGAGGAAAAGTGACATTATGAAGCCACTGGCTGTGATAATTACAGCGCATCTGCAGAACCGCACAGATGCGGCGCGACCCCTATAAATTAATATCCCGCATATTCAACCTGGAGCTCCTGCACAAAAAACACAACCACACCTTGAAGATATGAGCCATACCCTTTAATTGATTCTGTACGGTGCATGCAAGTGACACCCAGAAAATCAGCCATTTTTGGACCATCTCTATTGATGCTACTTTATTCTGCTCACAATAACACATGATAACAGTGGATCGCTTATTGTCATTATATAGGTCCAAATCGTTGGCCATGAAAGGGACTGTTTTGAACAATCTACTTCTATGTAAGCCTCTCATCAGTGGCGTTAAAAGATCAGGCCAACATGCACGTCTGTTGTCCCCCTAATGTTTTATGTTTAAGCGTTAAGCCACCGCATATAGCCGAACCCAGCGAGGCTGGCAAGCTGCGCTGAAATATGATACGCTAAAGGATATTACACTGCTATTTACGAGTTGGATTAGGTTAAAGTAATTAGAGGTCTCACCTTCAGGTCCTGCTCTGAAAAATGGATAAGGCTGTGTTGTGAGAAGAACCAGGATGAAGCCTTTTCTTGGATATTTTCCTTCCCGAGAGGTGTGTAGCCTACCGCATATGCGGCGTTTATCATTGCATTGCTCTCAGTGGAGCCGCACACTCGGTGAGAATAAAGTAGACAGCACTGTGGGCAAGGCGACGACTTCGGCCTCGAGGCAGAGCTTCCTGCCAGCAGACCAACCAAGCACGACCAGGCGGGTTTTAGTTCAACCTCACAGAGAAATTACTCCAATCACATCATGAAAGCAGGTCGCACACCCGCCTCAAGAATATGACAGCAGCTATCCGCCCTAAAAAGGGCAAGGAACGAACGTGGTGACGAATCACGTTGGCGGAAGAGCGAACGTCTCTGCCTTTGACCAATGATAACCGTCAAAGGGCGGGGCTTAATGTGATTGACATGTCAGATAGGCAATCGCAGTGCTGCAGCAGGTGCCGTGCGGCACTCTCGCGCTAGAGCACAGAGATTTGCGCGCTCTTTGTTTACCACTCCATAGCGGTAAGTCTCTGCAGACACTGATCTGAGATCGGATTCGTTTGGCTTTTCCTACCAACAGTACAGATGGTTTGGCTGGAATAGTCTGACCCCAGATGCGTACTTCAGATCATCCCGTAATATCCCAATATATCCAATACCAAGACTCCTTCTGTAAATATTTACATGGTAACGATAAAGTGTCATTTTCTCAATAGCTTCTGTCATGATATATAACTTAACATTTAAAGTCTTACCACAAGTGTTGGTTCTTTAATTCTGATTTAATGAATCAAACAAAACACCATTTACACAAAAAATGTGATTGCCTAAAAATATGATAGTTTTTCTTCATTAAATTGTAGAAATATAAGATATGCATAATGTTATATACAATACAATATTCACTTTTCAAAATATACATGTAATTCTTAAATTAATCTTCATGTTGACCCAAAACCGTGTTTGTCACCTTTAAGGAAATTAATGTTTTGTGAGGATATGACAGTAACAAGGTGGTAAACTGGCAGGACAACGAATAAAGAAGCAAGCAGTAATTACAATGAATCATTTTGTTTTATTTGCTCTACAACACAGATGTGGAAGTGTTCTGTGTCTAATTCCTCTGAAATTTCATGATGATAATATATAACATGTTGAAGCAGAGGTTTAATACTCAGAAAATGTATGTATGTGTGTGTTATGTCCTTTGGATGATAAAACACTAATAAAAGTGATGTTGCTTTGATCTTGCAAGTTAGATTTCATGTAGGCAACATGATCACCAATAAGGACAAGTATAAAAACAAAGACAAATCCACAGACCTTGTGCTAATTCAGAAACAATTTTGTACTGTTGGAGAGCTTGATCTGTAACATTGGCCTCCATATTTTACATCTGTGCAAAGTAGAAAGATCAGTAAACACTCAGTATGTTTACTCACATTCATTTACATTTACTTTGTTGTAATTAAACACTTTCATACTCAGGTGGTATGATGTGCTGTTAATTATTACAAGCTTTAAATAAACAAAACATTCCAGGTGCTTTTAATTTAATAGTACAATATGGAAAAAGCTTCTTTGCGCCATCAGTGTGTGCACGCTGTGACTATACCCTTCTTAAAATGACTCCAAATGCATATTATGTGATCCAAAACAACACTCTTCCATAAAATGAGCACAATAAAAATACATTTTAGGGATATTTAAACCATTAAATACAGGTACATCTCAGGAAATTAGAATATTATGAAAAAGCCATGCCGCATTGATGCAGTACTTCATGCAAAAG
>JBAMIG010000006.1:10905881-10916129 GCA_037177335.1 Kiunga ballochi
TTTCAAGGAATAAATGGTTGAAATGTTTGACTCTATGTGTAATGAATCTATATGATATATGGGTTTCACATTCTGACTGAGGAAGAATATTAAACTTTTTCATAATATTCTAATTTCCTGAGATGTACCTGTAAACTGCTGCTGGTGAAGTAAAAGTTGAAAAATCTCTTCTGTGTCATGAAGGCCACCTACAACTCTCTTTAGATTTTTTGAGAGAAACCATTCCTAATGCATTAACATTATGTGTGTGCATGTGTGTGTGGGTCCTTACATGATTTATTAAGCAAAGAAAAAAAAAGTTAAAGCTGTTCCACGAGTTTCCAGCAATTTCCAGTTTTTGATAGTCCACACGTAGAAGAACAGCAAGCCACCCCAGCATCAGCTACATCAGAAAACTGCTCGCTCTTCAGTTCAGCTGAGCACATTGCCGTGATGCTGGACAGTGACTGTAAGTCTCCCGCCTTTCATTTACAGTATCAGCAACGTTTACTTCTTCTTCTTCAGATTCATTTGCACCATCACAGTCCCAAGACACTTCAAAGATTCCAGTGTTGGAGTTCGGTTAGTGTAACAATCCAAAAGTGAAAGAACAAAACAATAACACGCTTGTTTTTAGTCACACAGAACACGACATATTGCAAATATAAGTGCAAGAAAAATTTATAGTAGTTACAAAGCCGACATCATCTGTCTTGCTGGGTACCTGGCATCATATGAGAACACAGAAGTTCGCCCAACACAAAAAGTTACAGTATATAAAGCTTATCTTTACAACTTAGCAACACTGAGTTAGCCAAATAAAGAAGCATAAAGTGTGTTACATGAGAGGAAACAGCTCCAAAACCGCTGCTAGTTTTTAGCTGTTTCTCCATGTTACCTTTGTTTAGTTTTGGCTCAAACAGGTCACCTGCTCACCACAGAAAGTGCACTATCCATACTTACCATAGGAAAACAAATCAACATCATAATGGAATTTCTTTCCTGAGTAGCAACAACATTATTGTTTACTCAATACAGAAGCAACATCTACCAGAGTTGTAAAAAAAAGTCTCCAGATCACAAAGATGCTGGGTCAGTTATACTTTGCATCCATGTGGTGGAGCTGCTGCCTTTCCTGCCAGACAGGAATTACAGATGATGATCATGCTGTGGTAGTGATGGGCCAGATGTGAGACTTAACAGACAAGTTTGATTCTGAAAGACTGCCAGGTCCAATCAGGCAACTAGGTCAGAGCAGAACACCCATGCTTTTCCAACTATCTGTCCATTTCCTCTGTTTTTGATCCACACAGGACTACCTAGATAAATCTGACCAACATCTACCCCTATCACTTACAGGACTTGCTCTCATACTGGATTTTCATTTCTTTTATCTAAACAATCTTCTCTTTCTTATATTTCCCTCCATGCTTGAATATTCATACCTCTATATGATATAAATTCTCTTGGTTTCCTGTTTCCTGTTTGTCATTTAAAACTCCCAGTCAACTTCCTGTCTCCCTATAAAGCCCTCCACTGTTCAGGTTCAGTTGTAGTGAAGATGCTCTGCCACAGAGGGCCTTTGGGTCGGTGAAGAGGGACACTTGAGGGCTTGATCTGGCTCATCATCAGGTGAGACCAGATGCAGCGCCACTTCATTCTCGTAACAGAATGACGAGCGTGAGCTGCTGATGTACGTCTGCTCAGCCAGCTCTTTAGCACTGCACGAGGGTGTGTTTGGGACTTCATATGTACGATGAAAAAAAGAGTAATCCACCTGAAAAAAGGGCAAAACAATAACTTTTTAGCTGAAATGCTCAAAATAGGAACTCTAACCATAACAACATAAACAGAGTAAATTTATCATTATGCATGCCTCTTATATGTGTGCAATTATAATAAACGTTACACCATATATGTCATTAGAAAAAGAAATGATCTATGCACATAGCTTATTTCACCCCTCTCCTGACCTGGTAGCAGTCTTTTCTTTCATAGAGCACTGGTTCAAAGCGGTGTCCCCAGAGGATTTCAGACGCCAGATAAGAGCTACGGCACTGTGTGGTCATTGCTGTGGCCTCCACCATACCCTCAAGTATGACCACCACCTCCAAGTCGGAGTCGTTCTCCAGGCTTTTTTGGTCCATCTCGAAGAAAGGCGACTCTTCGTTAATTTCATGGACAATTGTCACAGGAGAAACCAAAAAGATGCGATCGGTGCCATTGTCGAAACCCACGTTGATGTCTGCATTGTCCAGTGGGAGGAACTCTCCTTCTGGTGTCACCCTGGGCTGAGAGAAAGTTGCAAACTGAAATTAAAATAGAGTCTCTTCCTCTCATCATCAGGAAACAAGTACAAAGACATGATAAAGTAACAAAAAACACATACAGATTTATTTAAAACATTTAGGAGTAGAAAAGTTCTTTCCAAGGGAATCTGAGAAAAATATTGCAAATTGAAATATTTATCTTGGCCTTAAAGCTAAGCACCTTGTCATTGTGTGAAACTAAAATTAACATGCAAGTCTGTGGATATACAGCATGTGCATAAGCTTATCACTCACTGAACCCGTGCTATAGAGTAATATCCAGTGCCAGCATTTAGAATTGCATTTCTTTGATCCTTGAAACTTTAATCTCATCTGCCCGGATAGGACTTTCATATCATCATGCTATTCAGAGAAACTAAATTGTCTCTGTGCTCTGCAGACTTTTTGCTTTTTCTGAAATAATTTATAACTGGAACCAAAAAAGAGGGGTTAATATCTCTCTCTCTCTATATATATATATATATAAGAACCAATCATCTATCTCGAATAGATACAGTTTACAAGGGGAAATGGGATGAGGAAGGACAACAGCTCTCAGTCAAATAATTGTAGGCAAGTTAATCCATGGTAAATCTTCCAAACCCCTGAGGGAAAATAAAACAAGCTCTCATTAACTACGGTCCACAGAATACAGGCCAGATGGTCTAAGCACTCTCTCTCTCTTTCTCTCTGCAGTAAAATCTTTCCTCTGCCACCCTGTCATTGTGTCAATTTTTTTCATTTGATACATATGGGCCCAGTTTAAAAACTAAAAATACTCTGCAGCTGTAAAATTAATGTTTGCAAAAGTTTGTGTTTGTAAATCAAGTTTTGTCACCCTGTAAAAAAACATTCACAGAAAGAAATTTAAGTTTGTGAATGTGTAAAAATGGATTTGTATGGCTGTAAATACTTTTTTGGGGGAGTTTGGAAAGAAAAATAAAAGTGCTTTTGCAAATGTTTTTACAGATGTAAAGTAAAAAATAAACTGATTGGATGAGGACAAATCAAACTGCCCAATCAGAGAGCAGAGAGCTTCCTGTCCCCCCCACTCGGCTGCAGGGAGGAAATATTTGAAGCGCTTCTATTTTTCTTTACAAATCTTTTCACAACTCTACAAACCCTTTTCTACACATTCAAAAACTTACATTTTTCAAGTATTTTTTCACAGATTTATAAATTCATTTACAGCTGAAAAATCTTCATTAGTTTTTTTAGACATTACAAACCAGGCTGCCTGACCTATATCTTATTCCATTATTCTCATCGTCCATCTTTTTTTCACTCACCTTTAGCAGTTGTGCTCTGACATGTGCCTCTACCAGGTGGCTCTTACGTAGGTTTCCGACCCTCCACATCATGCAGAGCTTGCCATCTCTCAGTGCCACCACAGCTGTGTCCGAAAACACCAGTGTCTCATTGCGCTTCTTGGGCTTAGCAATCTTTGCCATGACTGCCCCAATGATGAAGGCGTCAATAATGCAGCCCACAATGCACTGCAAAACGACCGCCAACACCGCCAGGGGACATTCTTCGGTCACGCTTCTGAATCCGTAACCGATGGATGTTTGCGTCTCCAAGGAGAAGAGGAAAGCTGCCATGAAGCTGTTCACCTGTAGGAAGCAAGGCTCCTCCACCGCTGCCTCTTTATCAGGCCCTCTTCCGGAGCCAGCCTCTCCTGATCCTGGAGAGGAACCTGAGCTGGAGGTAAGCCGGATGGAGAGGTCTCCATGCGTGGAGGCAATGAGCCAGAAGGCAAAACCAAAGAGAAGCCAGGAGAGAAGAAAGGAGAGGGTGAAGATGACCAGCATCCAGCGCCAGCGGATGTCCACACATGTGGTGAAGAGGTCACTGAGGTACCGCTGGCCCCTCTCGCTCATGTTGACGAAGGTGACGTTGCAGCGTCCGTCCTTGCCCACAAAGCGTTGCCGAGGCCTGCGGCTTGAGCGTCTGCTGCGAGGGCGGCTGGTAGTGGAGGGGGAAGAGAGTGAATCCTGATCCGATGAAGAACAGCCTTCCCCTCTCCCTCCCACACCACTGCCTTTTCCACTCTTTGGACCCCGATATTTTCTTCCTGCCCTAACTCCACCTTCTCCTCCTGCATCTCCCCCAGCTTCCTCTCCAATAGCACTCTGCCTCCGTGCATTGTTGGTGTTGCTCTGAAGAGTCAGTGCTTTGCCATTGAGGGCATGTGTCAGGGAGGGACTACTTGGGGTCCCTGACCCCGTTGGGCTTCCTCCTGCCCTGGCAGTATCTGCAGCACTCTGTGCCAACCTCATGACCTCCTCCTCCTCTACTGGCCCATCCACCACAGCACTGAAGCGACGTTTCACACGTGCCGCTCCCATCATCTGCAGTTCAGTATTGTTGCAGCTTTGTGGTAATAAATACCTCAATGCAGTCAGCAAAGTAATGTGTTGTATTACCAATACAGTCCTTCCAACCTGTCTTCATATGGTAGTTGTGGGTCCAACAACAGCATAAAACTCTTCAAGGCTGTTGTTCAGTCACTTCTTTCAGTGTACACAATCAGTGCTTCTGTTTCCCAGTACAGTCTGTTTGTTTTGTTATACATCAACCAGTGAAAGTAAAGTTTTTTGTGGATTTAGTTGCATTCATTAAGAACAGTATCAAGAATAGCTCAAATACTTTTTGTCTTATTATTACTCTCCAAATCCTCTAATGCAAGAATTCATTCTAGGACAAACCTGCACATGTATCACAAGAGCATGCAGGAATGTTTGTGTTTGGATCAAAACAGTAAAAGCAAAACAGCTAAAACAGGCATAATTTGATGATTGCTATAAACCATATATGCACTGAAATGGGAGAAATGGGATGGGAGGTGTTTTAGGTTTAACTTATAACATCTTTAAAGTGCAAAATGAGCCCACAAGACAGACTTGGTCTAACTAATTTCACATTTCCAACATGCAGTAAAAAAAACATGCAATATCTTACGACCAAAGTTTTCTTCAGTTTCACAACCCCGTGGTGTGGGCATGAAGAACAAGGAACACAGTAAGATCAGACATAATTTTCTGGTAACTATTCAGACTCAGAATGCAAGTAGCTCATCCTAAAGTTTTCATTTCCACTGATTAACTTGTTGTCATCCACATAAATCATGGAAAGTTCTCTTGTGCCCTAAAAAAGGGGCCAAATGCAAAAAAGCAGATCTCGTTTGCCACTTCCTGTTTCATCATGTCACTGCTTTAACACTTTCACATGTCCTTTCTAAGTGTCTGCTCATCTTTTTGATGGCCATTGTGAACTTGTCTCATATTCTGACTACTTTATGGAAAATATCTCTTCTAACAACTCTCCTTTTCACATTTACCTGCAACAGTTAGCGTCTCAATGCAGCTGTACCTCATCACAGCATTATAGATGAGAAATGACTTGTACCTGACAAAAGATAACAAGAGGGGAAGGCCAAAACATGGAACGATTACTATGATCTATCGCTGCAGAGGCTGATGGGTTTTTCTTTTAGCTATGGCTTTTTATATGGTGTAAAAAGGTAAGTACACAGATCACCTGGAGCAGTTCTCTGCATTTGTTGGAAGTCTGGAGCCAAAGATGATAAATCAGTAAATCACTGAAGACACAGTTTTGATACCATTTTTGGATTTAAGTGTCTTATAATCAGCATCCCCAAATGAACCAGATCACAAAGGTTTTTTTTCTCCCTAAAATAAAAACAATTATGAAATATGGAAAAAATGTGAAAAGTCATATATAGAATAAACATATAAAGGAATATTTAATGTGAAGCATGGACTACTTTTAAATAATCACATTTAAGACCCAAAAATCTGCCTATAACAGAAATTATTTGGAGAAAAATCTAATAAAACAATTCAAACAGATGCTCGCTATGCATATATTCACCTTGCCAAATCTTTTCCAGATCATGCAACAAAGGACTCCTGATAAAAGTACGCAGTAGCATGAAGCATCTTTAGGACAATGTCAAAAGTGACAGCCCTCCAAATGCAAAATTAATGCAAATACAAAGACAGCAGGAATACAAAAGACAACAGCTGCTGCTCTAACTTTGCAAATGCAGAAAAGGACACTTCAGCCAGCAACAAAGGAAAGACACAAAAGGTCTACAACAAATGGAAATGGGGGAAGAGATCCCTCCGGAAGTGAGAAGTGACGTAAGGATTCATTGTCACTTGTATATTGACATCACTTGTGGATACATTTAAAATGATTGAACTTCCTTGATGTGAGGAGGAGGGAAGAATAACAGGAGAATAATGATAAAGTGCTGGTTGTCTTGCTCCTTTTACTTAGGTATAGAAAGTTCTTTTGCATCCCCTTGCTTTAGGACCTGCATCAGCACCGTGCTCAGTCTTCAAGAGAAATTACGAGAAAAAACAAAAAAAAAGAGAAAAAGTGAGAAAACTGCAGAAACTTCTGTGTATATTTGTTCCTTTTGTATACACAGATGAATGTTGCTGATTTGAAACTTACCTGTGATGATCTGTTTACGTCCCACAGCGCTTTGCTTCCTGAAGAGCCTGAAGATGAAAAGTCACCATAACTTCATCCTGATGCATCTACAGAATAAAGCGAAACAGAAATATTGTCATCTATTCAGTTCTGTTTGCTCGGAAAATCATTTCTGTGGACTCAGGCTTGAATGAGGAATTTCTCACTTTCTTGGAGGCTGTTTAAATAGGAAGCATAATAAATGCTTATGTGTCCATTATAGCATGGTTTATACTACGACTGACTTTAAATTGAGCATTCATTGGAGTTTAAAAGAAAAACATGGCTGCTAAACAAGTCAATATGATGAAGGCGCTACTCATCAGTTACAATTCTACAATGGAAATTGACCCTTTTTGGGCATGACACCAAGTGGTACATGATGACTAATGTTTGATAAATAAAGGGTTAAAGGCAATAAACAGGAAAAGCAGGGTTTGAGGCTGAGACAGTGTTTCAGATGAAAGACTGTGATAAATTGCAGCTCTGAGTTTATTGGAGGTTAATATAGACAGGATCTCATGCTGTGAATGGTGAAATTAAAGCTCACGACCTCGGTAATCTTTGCTAATCCACAGAAGACTATGAATTCCCTAAAATAGTCTGGTTTGTTTTGCACCGTAAATGAACAAATAAAAGGACGCTGTCATGACCTTGACGCCTGCCAACACACCACTAAATGAACAAGCTCTCAGGTCTGCATTCTGTTTCTGGTCTGGTAACTGTGCTGGATAACTGATGACATTAGCTGGAGAAGGTGATGAGGTATGAGTATGTGTGTGTTTGCCTATGAATGTACAGACAGCATAAGAGCGCGCGAGCCCTTGTGTTGCCACACCTTATCGTGTTGAGGTGGCAAATATCTCAAACGACTCTTCATAAAAGAACATTCAAGGAGAGGTATGTGGGAATTTTATTCATATGACGTATTTGTGGAAGGCTGGGAGAAAGGGTCCCATCATTAATGCCACTATTAATGTTTGCTGGTATAAAACTACGCAGTAGGAGAATTGTAATTTTTAGGTTCAGCGAGCTAAATGAAATTATCTTAGAAGTTTATGTTTTTTTCTGACGACGCATTTGTGCACAATTTTCTATTCTATTTCTATTATTATCACAAGAATTGTGGTAAAAATTGATCGAAGGTTTGTTTATTTCTGCCAATTCAGAGAAACTTAAAAATGCAAACAGATTTATAGCATAAGGAATTTTAGATATTGTCTTCCCCCCTGAAAGATGAAGGCATTCAGAAACTATGTGTGTAGTAATACAATGATGAAAACAACCTGAAAATTCATTTTGGGCAAATTGTGATAAATGCTTATTCCCAAAAACGGTGGTTGCCCCCCAGTTAGGATTAGCAGCAGGTTAATTTTTTACTGGGTTGTTCTCTGTTGTAAAATCATATAATAGCAGCAAGAGAAACCACTGCTCTAAACTTTTACCTGAGGCTTCCAAACTACTGTAGGTCAAGGACCCCAATAGTGGTCCGAAGAGCACAGGTGGACCCTGAGACCTTGGCCATCAGAGCCATTGGGAATAAAAATCAGGACCTTGTTCACACAGAGACAGGCCAAAGTTAATTTTGCCTAAAGCCGTTTTTTATTTATTCATCTGGACATTTTATTCACATGTTGTACATTTTGGGAGCCTGGAAACCCAAACTTTTTAAACCAAAATGAATAAATGGGAGTCATCAAAATGTATATTTTACCATATGTCCTTAAAACCCTCGACCTAAAAAAAAATCTTCTTCTAAAGTTAAAAGTTAAACATTCAATCAAATTTGGTCCATTTACTGTGATCAGTGAGCATGTAGATCTCCTTTAATGAACAGTTAATAGATCAAATGTGTCATAAATACACCACAGAGCAGATGGTTTGTCTTAAGTAAAAAACTACCTAGTTAATGTAACAGGATTCATCCAGAATTCAGAGGAAGTGCACCCAAAACTTGCTTTTTAAGCTGTAAACAACAAACAGTGTAGTTACATATCTGTGAGGAAAACCAATTATACTGTAGTTCAAATATTTTCTTTTATTCTGAAAAAAATCCAACTTTGTGGGTCAAAAACTACTAAAAACAGCCTCTTCAGGCTAAATTCAGGCTAAAACTCACAGCCTCTTCCCCCCCAGATGCAAAAGGACAGGCCCGCATGCCCACATAGGAACCATTACAACCCATATGTAAGGATGTCAGCTTATCTGATGTAGTCAGAAGTTCAGACTTTTAAACTTTAACAGATCTTTTGCACAAAATTTGCCCCATTTGGGTAATTTGTGGTTTTGAGGAGGTCTCATAATATCAATGAAATTAATTCTTTACCTGATGATCAAACTGTGTCAGCAACACCTTAGAGCAGCTGCCACTTTCTTTTCTATATCTGTAATGCTTTTACTGTTTCCATGTAAAGCACTTTGAATTGTTTTTTACATGAAAGGTGCTATACAAATAAACTTGCCTTGCCTTATAGAGAAATCTATGGTTTATAAATCTTTTTGATGTAATAAATAGAGAATGAAAAGAATTATTTTAAATGTAACGCTTGAAAACAGCCAGAATTTTCCAAATAAGGAGTACAAAGATGTTATTAGTGGATTCGGTCTGTGACAAAGCAGGGACATGCACAAAATGAGCTTTCCTCTCAGAGATAATGCTAAAAATGCTTTTTCTATGGCATGTGTAGTGTCTTTATTGTTTGTGTTGATATAATAAAAATGAAGCCGATAATCTAACAGATTTACCTCTGAATTATGTAATGATTATTTATGATGAATATATGCTATAAACATTTTGCTGTTATCTGGCATCCCTAAAATGATCTCATGACCCTCATTGGGGTCCCAAGTCCCGTTTGACACCTTACATCTAGAAACATACATGTCCAGGTATCCTCCAATTTCTCCATCCCTTAGACCCTGCAAATCCTAAATTAATAGTCCAACATAAGACTACACCTAAAAAGGCAATCATGCCACTTTTAAATAGTGGCTCTATTGACACCATTTAGGCTTCTAGGCCATCAGGGAGGTAAAGCTGGCAGTGCAACTTCATTAATTGCATAAAATTGCAAAGTTCCCTTTTAACAAATATTCATTCTGTATTTGAACAGCATACGTTTGTTTTTAGTTCTCATCTGTGTAATTTGTTACAGTCTACAGATGGCCCAAACCTCCTTCCTGTTTTATACAAGATTTTTCTCTCTTGAATTTAAATACAAAAGTAACTGGTGACTTTAACCTACACATTAACAATAGGAATGTGTGTGTGTCTGATTGTGTTTCTCTCTGAGATGGACTGGCAACATTGTCTTGGGTGTACCCCACCTCTCAGTCTATGAATGCTCGGATAGACTCCAGCTAATTGCAAGCCTTCACTGGAAAAAGCGATGGATGGATGGATGGATGGATGGATGGATGGATGGATGGATGGATGGATGGATGGATGGATGGATGG
>JBAMIG010000006.1:10920043-10942720 GCA_037177335.1 Kiunga ballochi
ATGGATGGATGGATGGATGGATGGATGGATGGATGGATGGATGGATGGATGGATGGATGGATGGATGGATGGATATGCTGTCAGAGGAGCAAAATCTTATTTTACTTTTTAGCCATTAGGTAACTACTGTTTTGTTTTTATAAACGAGCAAAAGTGTTATTCTTTGCCACCACGTGTTTATATGTATTTAAACTTTAAATGATACACCTCATCCCATCCTGGTTTCCAGGAGATTCACATGTTTTTCACATGGAATCTGAATCTTTGGCTCAAACTTTCTGTCAAATCTAAACTGCGTGAGCCAAAAACCTAAACCTGTGCACATACATTTATTTTAATTCCAGCTGTGTATCTTTAACACATTTCTTAACAACTATTTCTGAACATATGCAAATGCAAAGGGAGGATCAGTTTATTATAGATGCTTGAGTCAAACCAATCACAGCATGCAAAGCATAACATCAAACTGAATATGAATATGAATATGAAAGCTTGCACTTTCATATGAACCTGTAAGTTAAATGTCTACAGAACCTTTCTCTTCTGTGTGTCATGAGGTCAGTGGGTTCTGGTTTCCTGCTTTATTTTGTAATTCTCGCCTCGTTTTCTGTTTCTAGCTTTATTTCCTGTTCATTAGTTTCACCTCGGATCCTTCATTTCACCTGTTTTGTTTTTCCCTCTGTGTATTTATACCCCGTTGGTTTCTGCTCTCATTTGCTGGATCATTGTGCTTGTGTTGGGTTGTCATCGTCTTGTTTCATGTTCTGTTGGATGAAAGTCAATCTACATTCCTGCTGCCTCCTGTCTGCTTTTGGTTCCACACCTCCGTTACCTTTTCATAAAACTGCTGGTCTCTCACTGCGGATTCTCTCCCATTACATCTCCTCACTTATACTCCTTTATCCAGAATATCTGACCATATTAACATAGTATATGGACAGATTAGAGTTGCAGAAAATTTGATTCGAGTGTCATTAAAACCAGCACTGAATAAGTTTAAGTCGGCACTTTCAAACGATCAATCTGTCACTTTGATTTTATGCTTAAAATGCTAACTGAGTTGATTGTAATGACTCTGCTGTTTGATCCATGTGGTGTGTTCTCAGTTCAAACAATGTATGTTACTTAGACATGTTGTGAACAATACTTTCTGTTCACCTGATTTGCTTGAAACTGATGTCAGGATAATACAGAAGCAGAAGAATAATACCCGAACAGCTGATAAATGTTAGTGTGTATGATGAGACCTTCATTTGGGCTATGATTGACATGACATGATTTGAGCCCGTTCACCAGAAATGCTGAACTGATTTGTGTCATTTATGCTCCCTGATCAACTGGTTTTAAAACACGAACCGGAAAGCTAAATGTTTGACTTAGAACTCATTTCATGATGTGTTTTGTCAGGCACTAACAGATTATTTATAAGTGTTTTATTAATATTATTTAACTGATGAAGGAGGAGCTCTATGTGCACAAGTACAGCACAGAACACTGCAACCAAAATACAACCATAGAGATTCTAATCGCTCATATTGATCAGCTGCAGTCAGAAACCAGGCCACATATTGGCTCTATGTCTCTCACGGTCACATGGTTCACAGTCAAAGCCCTTCCCCTCCATCATTTTTTATGCTTGGGTAATCTATTTAACTTTTCTTTAATCATTTGTACCCACAAAGCAATGCCTGAAAACACATAAAAACACATTAAATTACAGCTGTAACTTTTCTGAATCTGCCTGAGAGCTCCTACGCTGCACTACAGCAGCCTGCCTGCAGCAGAATCAGAGTACTGAACAGCAACTGGTGCAAAATACAGTTATGAGGCAATGTGGTAGAGTACAATATTGTTAGACTTAAAATGCTCACCTAAAAACAACAACAACAAAAAAACATTTAAACCAACGCAACAGGATCCAATAATGATTTGTTAGGACCGTCATAAATTTGACTAAATGATAGAATAATAAATAAAGCATATAATTCTTAAATGCTAACTCTGAAAAACAAGAGAAAACATTTCTTTGCATTTTTCTATTCTTCAGACAATAACAAGAATCTCTGAGTTTTATTGTGATAATAATTAATAAGGTATAAACAAGTTATAACACACACTTACATTTGACATTATGTACCAAAGTCAAGTAGTAAAAAGTACCCTGAGAGGTCCACAAACTTTGAATAAAATGTGTTATAAACACTGAAACATTTACAGCCGGTGTACTATAAAAGATCATGCAAAAGAGTGTGTGGCTTTTATTCTTTAATACAGGCTGATTTTTTTCTTTCCTGGGATTCCTTTCAAGTAGGATTTCCCTGTCTTTATACAAGATATTCCAAATTTTTTCTTTGGCTTTTGATGCCTCTCTATGCAACTAACCTGTGGCTATATGGACATCACTTCTGATGAACAGATAGATTGCCTGAAGGGCATGTTTTAGGCTGGATTTGTTTTCCATATTTCCAATGGTTACCACTTTCACATATTATTCACCTATTGTAGATTTATTTTCCTCAGCCCTGCATTATTTCATTCTCCATTTGCCCATTTCCTCAAATCTTTTTAAGTCATTACGTGAATCCCCTTGAAGGTACAAAAGAAATGCTATTTTATTCTAATTGTGGTATGTTTGACATAGCGACATGGAAATAAATAATAGGCCTTTGCAACAGGCTGCTCAGAACAAAGTATCCAAAGATAACATTTAGATTTAGCTCTTTGGTAAGTTGTCAAAAGCTGTCTTTTATGCTTTTTAATGTTGAATGGGTTAACACACAAAAAGCAACGTCACACTGAAAATAATCTGGTATAAAGACTGCAAGGAAAATAATTAAAAAGCAGTCAGTGAAAAGAATAAGTGAAAGATTAATCTTAAAACGTTGCTCAAGAAAACCTCTAAATTGGTTTTAAGCTTAAATGTACAGAAGCTACTTGTGGACCACGACGACACAGCACCATAAGTGCTGCATTGTAGCCACCATGTGCAAATCAAAACATGTAATGGAAACACCTGCGACTGCAAACTTGCATTGATAAACTGATTTAAAGAAGCTTCTCAGGTTTCATGCACTGTTTCAAAAACCACAGCAGAGAAGGAATTTAGCCATTTCCCAATGAAACACACACACACACACACACAAAATGACACATTCTTTCATGCCAGCATCTGACAGTAAGCAGAAATGTGGAGGGATCTTGGCTTTCAGCCTTATTCCATCTAATTGAAACTTTTCCACTGCCGTGCCTCCTTCAGCTGCGTGCTCTCACAGAGGTCTTTGTGTGATGACAACCATATGTTAATCTGGGGAGTTAAGATGTGCGAGTCGCAAAACTCTACATGACCCGTTTCTAATTAAGAACCTTCTCAGCACTCTTAAAAGCACACAAGCAAAACGGATTGCTATGTTTACACAGGATGATCCTCCCTCAATAAATGACATCCCAGCAAGATATAACTACTTTTACTCCAAGTTTGAGGTGTGTGAGAACCCAGGTTTTTAATCCATGGCAGAGTTAACACTGTGAGCCCACCAGTGAGGCCCTTAACCTCTCCCATCTGCTCCTAAGACATCGTGCAATGTTGCTCTCTATTAGAGCTGGGTTAAATGCAGATGTGAATATCCTGGTCAGGATTCCTTTACTAAAAGCTATCATTATTGTATTTGTAAAACTAATTAGCTTGGTACCAATGCTGTATTGTATGCTGGAGGTAATTTGCCAGTTTGTAAAAGGAATCATAGTAAAGTTTAGAAATGGAGGCACATCAAATCTTTTTGCCATGAAAATGTGCTTTGCATGTACAAGTTATAGATATGTTGTTAGGTGCTCTTTTTAACTCTAAAAATCTGCATCTCCAAAAGTCCAGTATGAGTTAGATTCAGGTATAAAATATCAAACAGAGATAAGCGTTCAGACTCGAGCACTAGTATCCATGGCATATTCCTTCTCCTTATATGTGACCGTCCATGTTGTCACAGGAGTATGCAACGTGACAGAGTGTAAAAGAGCTCTATATAACTCCCACTCGTGATATTTTGGTTCGTGTCTCTGTGTTTTACTAAGTTCAGCTTTCCCTCAGCACCAAATCACACAGCAATTTCCCGTTGGGAGTAAATAAGTACTTTTCCCTTTAGTGGTTATACGGTTTTTCACTGTTTGGTCCTGTGATGGATCAGCAACCTGCTGAGGTAAAAAATACCTTTCACTTGATAGCAGGTGGAATAAATTCCAGCTCCTTCCCTCCCAAAGCTAAATTTTATTCAGTAAAACATGGATGGACACGGATGGACATGGATTTTTTGCTGCTTAAGACTAAAACAGGACATGTTTTGGAAATATTTCATGGTTTGTTGTATTGAAGCTTTTTGCCTTAAACCCTGTTTAACAGTTTAACAGTCTTTAACTGTTACTGTCTCACTGATAGTAATGTCTTCAGATAGTTTTCCATTTTCTATATTATGTTGGATAATACAGTCAGAAACACCACTTTCTACTTTAGTGGTAGGTGAAATCTGTGGGGAAAAAAAGTACCAGTTATGTGCTTGAAGCTCTCCAACCACAAAGGTCCCACAATGAATCACGGTTAAATCTGTTTTAGTCTAATCCGTTCAGAGCACACAACTAAACACGGGCAAATCGCAGAAGCTACATCACACTTAAATAATCTAATCCAAGATGCACACAAGAGGAAAATGAACAAGATCAATAAGATCTGTTTGTGAATAAAACAAACATCAGATAAACATACTCTAATTCAAACTTTTGACATTTGGAATCAAGACGACTGGGTTTTGGGTGACAGAAACCAGAGCAGTGGTGGGTAGAGCAGGGATGAGGAACTTTTCCATGTCTCCCTGTTCCACCCCACCAGATTGATGAATGAATGAATCCCTGTGCAGGTCTTGATAAGCTTTTGGATCCATTTGATCTGAATCATTTGTGCTGGATCAGGGATACATGAAAAACCTGCAGCCCTCGTGAACCAGGGCTCCCTATCCCGGCTATAGATAAAACTCTTCTACATGTCTCAGCAATGCATCCCAACATTTATTCCACCTCTTCTGCAAAACCTAAACGAATTAGATTCTGGTAAGAAAATAAGCATTAATATGAAAATCAGAGATTACAAGCTGCGGTGGCTTTGGTGATTATATTTCCCCGTTGGTGAGGTCTCTGACCTTTAACTATTACCATGAATGTTTTAAATAATCTAAATCTATAGATATATATTAGAAGTATTCAATTCTAGTACTTTCATAAGCCAACTTGTCAATTTGGAAATTATATGGAAAAGTTAGCAAGATAAGTTCACTTAGACTCAGGGGTCTTTTAAAAAATGCTGGTATTGTCTAATCCTGCTTCCCACCCAATTTGTCTCCCAAAAAAACCTGAGCCATGCTCTGCCATTTGATTTAAAGTTGCTTTATCTATCAACACTTACACAGCTAAACAAGTCTCCTTACTGGTTAGACATTCTGTATTTCAATATCCTCTCATTTCTGAGACACATTATATCATTGTAAAATCCATTTTAAAATAAAGCTGTGTTTTCTATTAGGCCACAAAGACTCACAATAACAAAAAAGGATTAAAGTCTAAATCGTCATAGCCATGCCAGCCCTCTGGCCATCTTATCTGTCCAACGCTCTCTCACTTTGCTTTATTACTCTCTGTTCCTCTCTGGCATCTTATTTTAATTCCTCCCCAGTTACAAAAAGGCCACACTTGCTATAAGTTGATGTGATTGGCCTTCATCAAATTTAGCAGACATTAAAGCATCTGAAATCAAAAGTTTAGATACTAAAGAAGAACCATCCAAATCCTTGTTCAAAAGAAAATCTAATTCTTAAGTCCCGTCTGGAGCCAACAACAAGTACAAACTACCTTTATAATCAAGCAACAGCAGGACACTTACAAAATGTTGTTAAAAAAAGAGAAACTACAGAAACATAAATGCTTTTCAGGACTTTTAAAAAGGTTCAGTTTGAAAACTTTAGCCAATGAGCTTTTTGCAGAAATCTGCTGAATAATAATAATACTAATACTAACACTAACACTAATAAAAACACTAACACTAATAATACTACTACTAATAATAATAATAATAGTTTGATCAGCTTTCTGTGCGGTGAAATTCAGCAGCGCTTACCATGTGTCGGCATTTTCTCTTCGGTAAATCAGTTTTCTTTCATTATATTTGTTCATTTAAATCCAAAAAGAAAGAAAAAGAAGAAGGAAAGCACGGTGAGAGATAACCTGTTCTGGCGGACTGTTCGCGAGCCCTCAGGATGTGGCGGAGCGCGCTCACGCTGTGGCGCTGTACGTCCACAATGAGTCGCTGGCACGCGCCTCTCCAGAGTGCCACTGTCGTTCCTTTTCTTTCGGATTCAGTGATATTATATTAATTTGGATCGATTACAATTTTAATTTTAAATGTAAACATCTATGTTACCTTTTTATTATTGTTTTTAAATGTTTTTCCAAAGCGTGAATTGTTTTTTTTGTGGGTTTTGTTCTTTTTTTTTCTAAAGTCTCAATATGTTATTTATCCTTTTCTGATATTCTGAATTATTATGTTAAGACTTATTCTTTATTATCAGATCTACTAATAAATAAGTTTTAACTTAGCTGATCAAAAAATATAATATTTTTTTAATATGCAAA
Source organism: Kiunga ballochi (assembly GCA_037177335.1). Taxonomy (NCBI): domain Eukaryota; kingdom Metazoa; phylum Chordata; class Actinopteri; order Atheriniformes; family Pseudomugilidae; genus Kiunga; species Kiunga ballochi. Next base: position 10,926,710 of record JBAMIG010000006.1, read on the forward strand.
CACAGCAAAACACAACAAACTACTGTCAATTAGCAATAACCACTTTGGATCTAACTTTTAAATATGGATTTATGCTACACACAGACAGACAGACAACAAAAGACAAAGACCTTGTAGCTGAGCACTGCATCTGTGAGAAACAGGAAGTAAGAGTGAGCACTACTGTGTGTGTTTTTTTTATTAATACTTAATCTGATTTAATCTCAGTGAAGGAGGTCACAGCAAGTGCGCACAGTGCACAGGACAGCAAAAGTATCCAATGATGCTCATTAGATATATCATCAGATATATCATCACACAACAGATTACTGAGATGATAGGGTGAAAAAAGCAAAACAAACATAAAAACTGCTGCATATTCACGAGTTTTACACAGAAAAGGAGAATCCAGTTCATATTCTGCATGTGCAATCAGTGTGTGTGATTTGAAATTGCATAAGTGTTTGTGTGAAAACATTGCTGTGATTGTAATTGACTAATGGAAAACTGTCTGGGAGGAGGGAGCATGGGGAGTGACGTGGGAAAGCTTGATTATGTCAGAGGGTGATCCAAAAGTTTCAGAAGGAACTAAATAAGGCTCGGTAATCATGACGTTTACATTTTTTTAAAATAAACCTGATATTACTGACCTTTGATCCCATTTATACACTGCTCACACTGGTTGAGCCAGGAAGCTATCCAAGCTCAGGAAGTTGATCATAGAACAATAACAATTCAAGACTTTTTTTTATTTCAGGGCATCAGGCGTAATGAAAAGGTTAAAGAATTGTGAGATGGCTTTAATTAGTTGTTGCTGAAGCTTCTGAGGTGATGGGACGTGTTTTTATTTCATGGTTAACTGGAACAAACACTGCAATGCTGAAGGGAATGGACAATATTAAATCCAATAGGACCGGAGCTCTGACCATTAATACCCAAAAGTATTAATGGTCAGAAAACAAACTGTCTTTCTTGTGTTTGTGGCATTAAATTAAATATGAGGGGAAAAAAACACATCAAGACACAAACATACAAAGTGTTATCAACATTTCCACTGGTCACTGCTTAAATAGTTAAAACAAAAAAAGAAGCAACACAAGAAGAGAAATCATTTTTGCTTTTTTACATTTAGTTTTAGGAATATCTTATTATTACTGGCTATGATGGGCTGCAGTGCTGATTCTGAGCCACCAGTGGGCAGATTTAAACTATTCTATGAATCCAACTGAGAAGTTAATAGAACTTAGATGTTCTTTTATTCTAAATTGATGGTTAGCTAATGTGATGGGTGGCGATGCACGCCAGGTTTTAGAGATCATAGTGTCAAGCCAAGATTATATCAGCAGCTATGCAGATAAAATAAAGTACTAAAAGTACTTAAGTAAGTACTTAAATAAAGTTTATTGACCTGAAAGATGCTAAATGAGACATAAGATAAAACACCAGCTTACATATCTTTTTTTATTTGTACTGTTCCCACACAGATGGAGTTTTTGACAGCAGATTGTGTGCTTTACAGTCAAACTGCATGTGGCCCGGCAACCCCGCCTCACGGTTGCCTGCTGGCTGCTATGCTAACGCTTCCCATTGGTCTAAGAAAAGCTGATCTGATTCCTGCAGATGCTGCAGCAAATTCTGGCACACACATAACAAGCTCCAGATTGTATCATGGTCACACAAAGTGCAAATCTAATGTTCCATGATTTCAGTGGTAAGTAGATATTGGTTCAACGTGTGGTGTCTGCCCTCTGCTGACCTGCTTCAGGGGCCTGCACAGAGCAGATTAATGCTGACAAAGCAGAATAAAGCACAAAAGGTCTGATTGACCAATAATTTATTTGATATCTCCATATCTGCATGTTATTGTTGAATAGTTGTTAAATTACTGTTTGTATTTGTCTTTAGCCTCAAAATATGTATTAAAAGATGTAAGTTTTTTCCACCTGGAAGTCTAAAACCTAAATATATTGCTTGCTATACTGTAAGAAAATTAGTTAGGCAAACTTGAAGCAGGTTTTTGTGAGTATTGTGTTAAAATGTGAGACATTTACCTATCAAATAAAGTAGATATAGATTGTTTTAATGATGCGCTACTCACATCATCTCACTGAAATCAGACAGAAACGTAAATGCTACAAAGCAAGCTAATCGTGCACACATTAGGTATCGAACACACAAGACAAATTCTTGGCTCTTTATTGTAGCAACAAGAGACATTTGATGCATAAATGCAAATGCACACAGGGGGATTGCAGGTAGGTGAAGGGGAATCAATAACTCATCACAAGAATCAGCCTGGTCCAAAAACCATTTGTCACAAGCAAAAGCAGTCCGCCCATTTAATCAAGGCAACGATGCTAAAGACGGTCGAGCTGCAGGCAATTTGTCAGTCAGATTACTCAGAAACAGTTAAGCTAATTAATGAAATGAATGAGGAAAGCAAGGACAGCCAGGAGGAGGTTAGGGAGCCGTTAAGAGCTTACATGCAGACTACTTGTCATATTTGACTGCCTACTGATCGGACGTGTTACAGTCCCTTTATTTTGTACTGCAGAAATAAATAAAGATGCACTGAAGTAGAAGCATGTGAGCATAATCTTAAGTTGCATTTTTTTTCGTACTCAGCTTCTTGGGAACTCACAGCCACACAATAATTCTTCTGGGATCTTTCCATCTAATCATTTCTGGAAAGCTGGGAATGTAACGTGTGGTAGAGAACATTTCCAGGCGACAGCTTCACAATCACAGTAATGAAATATGTCATTTCAATGCAGTATAAATGTCACGGTGCAGCTTTCAGTGTCAGTGATGTTAATGAAACAATAAACAAATGATATGAACTGTATCATTTATAAATATAGTAAATATCCTTATTAATCAGATTCTCCATACAATCATAATATATATACAAATTATTTTTTGAGAATAATATATAATAAGAATGATCAAGATGTTATTTTATAGTAAAAGAAAAAACTTGCCATATTTAGAGTTATTTATATAATTGACAAAAAAAACTGTTATTTGCTAAATAGTGCATGTAATAAAGTAATAAAGTCACATTAGAAGACAGCGATTACAGCTGGCATAAAAACAATTTTGTTGTCTAAATATTAAGTAACATACTGGCAATTTTATAGCTTGTATTTATAGAGGATATTGCTGCCTTTTCATGAACACATGAAATGAAAAGGAACGCAGCAAACAAGCCTTATATATTTACATATAAGATTGATGTTGCCTAATTAAGTAAAAAAAAGAAAAAAGAACCACACCCCCAGTGCAGGCAGGGTCAGGATGACAGACCACAGCTCAGGTAGATTTAATTAGAAATGGTGTCTCATAGCTGAGATTGATGCGTTCTCACAAATGCAAATGACAAGCACCGAGCTCAGACTCTGCATGTCATTTCCTTACAGCGTGGTTTTTTCCATGATTGCGTGCCAAACTTAACAAATAATTCCTGGTTTTATAGTTTACCGTAATATCTCAAAGTTAATCTCACTGCATTAAAGGATTCCTGCCACTCATTCACTCTCCTTCTCCTCCTCCAGCTCCTACCTTATCATCCCCATGTATAAGGAGCCTGGCCTTGTCATGCCTCCACAGCATCCCCCCCATCCTCATTCCCATTTTGGCATGCCTGTGCCAGGTATTTGTTCAAATTCCTCACACCCCATGGGGATAGGTATGTGTCCCCCCCATCCCTTTTAGTCTTTACTGCCTGTCTCTGTCCATCTCACGTACACCAGCACATGTATGAAGCAGCCAAAGTGAACTCCCCCCACCACCAACAAGAGGCGCTCGGCCTACACATTTTACTGGCTGTAGTCACAACTAAATCATTTCCAAGTTGTTCAGGCTCTTGAGGCTGGCAAACCACAGCTGTGGGTTTGACAACTGCAGAGCCAAAAACAACTCAGTGGATAGCAGGAAACTGTGAGTTGCTTTTGATAACTGCTGAAAGACCCGTTTATTCAGCAATGTTGTCAGAGTGTCCACCAGTCAAACCTTGCTCGAACATAGCAAAATGTTGATATAAGCGAGGACGCTGGACAATTAATTTCCTCTACAGTTTGAACACTCGATCACTATGTAAATCCCTGGTAGAGCTGTGCATTTGAACTTGAGCTGTTGTGGTATTGACTTTGGATCAGAGATACAGCGCGTTAGTTATTGCAGTGCGTCATGAAATGACAGCAAATACCATTTGATACGCTGGCGCAGATTCACCTTTTTGGCCTTACACGGAGACAAAACTCAATTTTGACTACAATCTTCCTGGAATAGCCGGTTGTGTGTGCAGTGACTATATTTTTCTGAAAGAATCCAAAGAAAGATATGAGAAAGATGAGGTTACACTCATTTTACAGTCCTTTGCTTTTGGAGAGATTCAACAGGCTGTTAATCCAAAATATATTGTAGGTTTACAATTTGTGTTTATATATTTTACCCATGTTGATTAAAGAAAAACAGAGTTAAATAGAGCAACAGAGAAGATAAAGATGACGTGGCAACCTCTATTATATATATATGTATGTATATATATATATATATATGGTTGTATATGTTGTGTAGGATTATGAACCTGCTCTCTTTTGTTATTAAGCATCCTGGTTTTATGAGTCAGCTGCAATAAATTTGTAGCAGAATGTAATGCAGCTGCATACCTCTGACTTATACAGCGTGTGATAGTTTGCCAAAATATGATATTATGAAACCATTTATGGTTAGGTTATTGAATTTTATGGAAGAATCTTGCAGAGGGATTTATGTCTGACCCAACATTGACACCATTATAAATCAAAGTCAAACTATGATCAAACATGTGGTTAATTCAGTTTAATGTGACCATTAAACATTATGTAAATCAGAGATTAATAATTGCAACAGATTGCAACATGGGTTTAATAAAATGCTCTTCCCATTAATGCCACAGTGCGTTTGATTAGAGAAGAAAATACCAAAAATGTGGATGATAACCTTTTTCATGGGGTGAAACAAATCTTAACCTTGGATAGTTTATACCAAAAGAACTTTTTAATATTAATATTTCGTTTGAAGGATAAGCCCACTCATCCCTGTTCCATCCCACCACCCCTTTGCCACTCACTCTCGCTCCTCGAGGTGGACTCAGACACATCAGGGACTGAGCTGAAGACACACAGTTGCGTCGGGAGCGCAACAAGACAGACGGCTGAGATCACATGAAGATTTTCCCATCTAACTGCAGATAATCACCTCCTGCTGCCTCCGCAGATGAAGGGGTCAGGAGGATTTAAAGATGAGAAGAGGACGATTTCAAGATGGGAAGTGACTTCTTCTACTCACCAACTCCAAGGAGCGCAGTGTTTGTCAGCCTCTGGGAATAAATTATTTTAAGTAAGTGAACTAATATATATTTATCCTTATCTGACGCATGTGAGATTGACATTGAGGCCTGAATACATTTTCCCTCAGCGCTCGTGGGCCCAACACGGGCCTTTACGAGCCTCTTTATTTTATTTTTTTATATCCTCGCAACAACTATCACAAACGAAATCATCAGATGTGCTTCTGCTCGTCAATATCAGATAATTTTCTCGAGATAAGAATAAATACTATTGCGGTCTTTATCGAAGTCATAACAGTGTAGGATGTAACATGACCGTATGTGCGCATTTGTTAAATGCTGCAGTTTATAAAGTAATTTCAGCTAAAGCCTTTTAATGACATAATTTAATTCCAATAATTCCAAATAGCTGTTACAAGAGTCTATCTATTTGGGGGTGAAGGCCCGCGGGGGGTGAGTTCAACAGTGGCTCCTAACCCCTGTGCCGCCTGCTTAGCCAGCCTCTGTCAGGCATCCTGCCTCTGCTTTCAGGTCGCTTCTGTTCATGCAGGGAATAATCAGTCCGGGTGGAAATTCATTAAACTTGCACACAAACATACTGAAACATGACTTTTTTTTCCGTTTAACGCAGCGCCAGACTCCAGTGCTCTCTGGTCATGATTCGGTAGAATTGCACGCACCACTCCACATCCAAACCAAAGTGCGCAAAAGCAGCAAAAAAAAGCGCACATGGCACGCTCAGGAAATCTAAACAAAAACGTGGCGATTTGTAACCGACTTGTTCTTTCAGCTTCCACGATATATCTGCACTGATGTCATTCCTCTTTTTTTCTGTTAAACATTTATCCTGCTGTTGACCCAAAGGGGGGGGGGTGGGGGGTATGGTTGGGGGGGGTGTACGGACGCGATTTACAGTCTTCAATTTAAGCCCCCCCACTTTGAAAATCCAGCTATTTTTCCTAAAAGCAACAACGTTGCTGGACTGAAACTATAAAACTGAGATGGCTGCGCCAACTAGGTTTCGGGTGAATCATAAACTATCCTGGTTTAGCTGACATTTTCATTTAAACGTGTTTATGTGGCTTTATTATTTTGTCTGCTATCAGCATTTAAATACACATAAATAAGTTTTGGATATATAAATAATCTTTGAGCTTTGTTGTTCTTCAATGTCAATTACAAATAATCTGGAAAATACATGGCAGATAATAACAGAAAACTAACCCATATTATGTTTTCTCTGTCTATTTTTGTCTTTTCCAACCCCACCCCTGTCCTCTGTCCATCTTCATTTAAGAATTAAAATCACCCTGAGCTTTCGTCCTTCTCTACCACCATTAACTTAAAGAAAAGAAGCATTTTCAATGATGAACCTCTCGGGTTCTTTGCCTCCACCCTACACCTCAGCTATCAACCCAAATTTCTCCATGCCTTCCTCCTCTCCCTCCACCTCTCCATCACCAAGCTTAGCTTCCACAGCGCTATTCTGTGCCTTCCTCTCCCTCCTCTCTCTGCTGGGCATCACAGGGAACCTTTACACTTTGGGCCTCCTTCTGAGGCGCAGCAGAGGTAGGAGAAGACGTGGAGCCGGACCAGCCTGTTGTCTAACAAGAATCCCCGTACCATCCTGCCTTGCCAATCCCTCCCCCTCCTCCTCCCCATCCTCTTCTCCATCCTCCTCCTCCTCTCTTCACCTCCAGGTGCTGAGCCTAGCGCTTGCTGACTTGCTCTACCTCTTCACGGCTCCATTCATTGTGTATGACAGCCTGGCGTCTGGATGGGCCTTTGGGGAGCTGGGTTGCAGCCTCCTTCTAAGTCTGGATCTCCTCACCATGCATGCTTCCATCTTTACCCTCACCGCTATGAGTCTGGACCGTTACCGAGCTGTGGCACATCCCCTGCACACCTCCTCCTCCAATTCCTCCAGCCTGCTGCGGGTAGGCTTGGCGTGGGGACTGGCGGTAGCTCTCAGCTTGCCCATGATGATCACCCTGCACTTGGAAAACGGGGAGAATCATGAAGGCCAGTTGTGTGTCCCGGCATGGGATGAGCAGAGCTCCAAAGCCTATCTGAGCGTGTTGTTCTGCACCAGCATTCTCGGTCCAGGCCTGGCCATCGGGGCACTTTATGCCACTCTCGGGCGGCTTTACTGGGTCTCACAGACACGACCAGCTTGGGCAAGTGGGAACAACTCTTCATGTCCTCCCCGCGCACCCAAACCCAAAGTCCTGCTACTCATTCTGGGCATTGTCCTAGCCTTTTGGGCTTGCTTTCTCCCTTTCTGGATTTGGCAGCTGCTCCCTCTTTACCAGCCTGACATGCTGAGGACGGTACCGGTGGGGACACAGGTGACAGTAAATCGTATCCTCACAGGGCTGACTTACGGAAACTCTTGTGTCAATCCCTTCTTTTACACGCTATTGACTGGAAAAAGAAAACGCAACCGGCAAGTGCTTACATCGGCAAATCAGCTCTGCCGGAAAAGCAGTCCAACACAATAATGTGTTTCTCTCCAAAAGCAGGGACAACAAAGCGAGTGTGTACAGCCTATATAAGTGCAATTAACACAACACACAAGTGTGAGAAAGTACATCAAAGACCATTGACTAAGCCTCAGTCTGCAAACTGAGGAAGCATATTTAACAAATAGTAGCACTTTGTATAAATGCTATGTGAAAGGACAATTCTTCCTCTTTGGAGATTATGAGTCATTAGATTTACCAGCATATAATGGCAACCAGTAAGAGTTAATGCTTAACGGAGGCCAATGAAAAATATTCCAAACTGGTGATGAGATATATTGCATAGCATTAGGGTTTACATTTAATTGTGTGATTTTACATTTTATATTGTTTATATATTACTAGTTAAGTTATATATAGACACAGATGGATTAATCCTCTAATGAGAGGTAAACAGACAGGTAAAGAGAACAGACTTTGTGCCATATGTTGTCCATGAACAAGCACTTTCTGCTTGTTTTCAGATAACTGTCAAAGACAATGTTTGTTTTTGAACAACTGAGTCTTGCAGGAGCGCAATGGGACATTTTTCTGAGACAGTGTTTGTTGACCTAACAAATTACGTTTAAGCAGGTCCAACGGCTTTTTGTTTCTGTCTCCTGAATCCAGACATGTTGATTTTGTTTTTGTTTAAAAGGGGATGTTTCTTATTATGCATGTTGGGTTATTTTAAATCATGCAGTATTTTGCGAGACTTAAACTGGTGTTAAAACTGCAAAGAATATAATCTTGAATAAAGAGTATGCTTTCTGTCATGCATTGTGTCGTTAAATCTTTAACAGCATTTGACAAATACAACCCAAACAAGAAGTGAGTAAAGACAGAGAACGTTTCAACAGAGCCCTGGTAGACAGATAAGTGTTTTAGTTGCAGACATGCTGTTGTTTGTGTGTCTGTGTCAGCATGTCAGTGATCAAGAAGGTCTTCCCCATCAGCAAAGGTCTGTCTCTGTCTGCCTCACTCAAAGGCTGCACTGTACTGTAATACAAACTCTGCTGCTCTTTGACGCAGATGAGCAAATATTGTTGTGTGGCAGAGAGGAGTAGCGAGAGGGATGGAATGATATGATAAATGTGTTGGAATGGTTTTGCTCAGGCCCGGTCATCATTGTGGAGGCCACAGGGTTTAAAAGTCTGGTGAGGATTTATCCTCCCTTTTCCTCCTCTGCATTGTGGTCATTTTAAAAAAAAAGAAAACGTTGTTGGGAGTGTATATTTCCTCAGAAAAACAAAGACCTGTGAAAAGGCCCCTAAATCACACCAGTAATAAGACAAGTTACATCAGCTCAATTAGTTCAGTGTTTAAATACACGCAGAACATCACTAATCAGCAAAGTGCACAAAGTGCTTCAAATGCTGGTTACAGTTATTTTCCCACAACAGCATAAAATTTTACTGCTTCCAGTGAATTTTTCATAAAATTCCCTAAAATGCCTCCAAAATATCCAAGTTGGAACACCGGTAAAATTAAACAAACAAATGAAAAGACAAATAAATGAAAATAAAATAATGCAATGCAAGAAATGTATAAATTATAACATATTTACTTATAAATGTAGATGTAATATGTAAAAGTGTTGTCCAATGTGGAAAGAGACTGGACAAGAAGAGCACTAACCTGTGCAACGTCTAGTTTTATCACTTGATGTTAAGAATCAAACCACAACGCTGAGAGAATAAAGTGAAATCAGGCCTCCTACTTTCTTTTTGGCTTCATTATTTTACAGAATGAATAAATTTATCATTCACAGGATAAATGTATCAATACAATGAGGAAACAAACAGAAGCTACGTTCTTGCTCTCACAAATCTTCACAGATAGGTTATAAGACTGATGTTTTAGATTCTGTGATCGTCACTGAGAGTCTTGACTCACCTTGAACTTTCTCAGGAGGACCACTGTCCATAGTTTCACTTGAGTCTAACTGCGATTAGGTGTTGGTGACCTCCTTGAACAACTGAAAGGCCCACAAAATTCAAGCTGTCTTCAAAGCCAGAGGAGCTGCAAGAAAGTATTAACTATCATTTTTATATACCATCTCGTTTTTTCCTGTACTTAATTAAAAAAGCTAATTAATCAAAAACATTTTATTCCATTTTTCAGATATGGCAAAACGATGAAGTTTAGGTTAATTTTTCACTTCATATTTGTCTTTTTTTCCCTTTCACAAAATAAACACTCTTTGCAAGCATCCTTTACAAGTGGCAAATCTATACTTTGATGGTGTTTTTCTTACTGCCTCAAATCACACAGAAGGACCATTGAGACCTACTAACTGTGTTTTGACTAGAAATTCAATAACCTACCAAAGTATATAATCCCCAGGTACTGCATAATTTAAGCGATTTCCCCTTAAAATGTAAAATGAGACCTCAATTAGCTTAACCTTAGGCTTGTGTATATTTGTTTTGCAGATTAGGTGCAAAAGATCCTGAACTGGAGAACGGGAAACCTCAGAGAGGCATGAGAAAGCGTAAAGTGGCGACAACTTCAAGAGACCCATATACCAAAGACATTTGTCAAAAGAGTTTGTGCGTTTCTCTGCAGTGTGATGCCATAATTCCTATAGTCTATGCTGCCTACCATGTGTTTCCATTTACTTGACTTGGTTACCTCTGTGCATAGCGTTCCCACTGCAGTTATTACCCACAGCCATGTGCAGCAGGCACACCACAGGGGGTGCCTCTGTTGTGAAGTTAATGCAATATCCATCCACCTTTCACAGACAGAAAAGACTCACACGCCACATTTGTCCATTTAAAAGGAATTTCTTGCAGACAAAGCGCCAGCTCCTTTTGAAATTGTGTGCCTTCATATGAAACTTTGTGAGTTTTGGACCCCTGGGTCATACCAAGATGACAGAAAATAGAGGGTGTATCTTATGTAAAGATTAAACCGATCCAAAAACGACACTTAGCAGTAATGTGAATATTAAAGCACAGACAGGGAGCGCTGTTCAATTTACTGAGTCTGCAGTGAGAAGAGGTTTTGAATGTCTATGTATTCTAAAAGGCCATATATCAGATTATTAAGCGCTCCCTCAGGTCTACAAGGATGACTGAGTGCTTGATAAACTTCAAATACATGCTGTTTGGTCACCCCAACAGAATGAATGGAAAATATAGTCTCAGTGGGCAGACTGGACAATCTGTAAACTTTGTTATTTTTGGCTTGAAGTCAGTAACAGCAGCTGACCTGCTCCAATAATAACCTTTGTCCTCCCTTCCAACAGAAGCTTTTGATTTCATCCTGAGATTTCAGGCAGCAGCTTCCTCTCGAGGCCACAGAGAAATACAGGGACAAATATTTTCTTTAGACAGCGTGGCTATGTTCTACCTGAGGATTTCATAACTCCAACACATGTCAGTTTCCTGGAACCGCTGACTGTCTTTCCATCCCGGCCCCCTCTCACCCCGCCCACCAGGCCCTCCTCCTGACCAGTGTTTGGGGCTGCTGCAGGTGCCCCTCCCCTGGGCAGCTTGCTCAGGAAAGCACCCCGCTGTGTAGACGAGACGAGGCCGCAGCCCAGGCCAAATTCATGCTGTGAAGTGTATAAGAGGCTCCCATTCTCCCAAGACATACACAAAAAAAGATTCTCCTCACACTCTCCTCTAAAATTCAATCTTCCTCTCTTATTGTTCGCTTTCTCAATCTCTTCTTGTCCCCTTTACTCTTTCGGCCTATGCGTTTATTCATCTGCGTGGTCTCACATTCAGTACCAGCACACACACTTTTATGATTTTCAGCATCAGCAACATAGCTGACATTAAACACTTCCCGTTTGCGATGCCGCATGCATGATACTCACACCCACATAATAAAAAGATCTGCTTGTAATTACTAGTTTAACAGCAAACAATGAAACTCAGGTATTCACAGTGTGTCTTTGTTCAACTCCTGGAAAGCTGACCATGAGACGCCGTCCTCCCATCACATCCCTTAATCTCACATGTAAGCGTCAGCCGCCAGGATCAGGCGAGATCCAGGTTCGAGTGCCTCAGGGCCAGAGGTTACATCAACCAACATACACGATGCGGTTCACACTTGGGTTCTTACTGCAGTCTGCCCTTCTTATGCCTTCTCCCTCTGCTTGTGGTTCAGCGCTTTTTGCTCTCACAGGAAAACCTCCTGTAAATAGGCATCTCTGTTGATGCAGGCGTCAAAGATCTGCTGACCTTTGACACCTTACTCATGTGAACCCCAGGCTTTGTTCATTCAAGGAGGTTGCAGCTGATTAACAACATATAAAAACTCACTACTGGAAATTATTGTGCAACTCTTTGAAAATAATATTTGTTACAATGCATGCAGACGAGTGACACATATCTTGGGTTTCATTTTGGTGCACTTTGGGATGGATTTTAAAGTCTGTGTAACTCAGTAATGACAGCCTTTTCCCTCATTTGGGGGTTTTGACTCTCAGCAATGTCTTATACATCATATGACTTCCATCACAGCACGATTTACTTAAGCTTCACATTCATCCAATCATTCTCAAAGACCTTTGTGATTTAAGAGGCTGCTTCTGTTAGGACATTAATGCCACCTTGGAGGATAAATTGCAGTCAAGATTCCCTGCCAAGGCGACAGTAGACCCAAATCATGCGAGCAAAATGCACCCCACAGAGCCACCAGACTGCTGCAGTCGGAGGATCAGGTTTTTCCCTGAATCTGTTAAACACGTGCAGTTCCACCTCCTAACGGGGTCAAATTTGCAGCTTTTTTTTAGTCCTGGGTGATCTGGAAATGAATGTTTTAGGGATTATACACTTTTCCCAGACAAAATAAAATGTGTAATTTTGGAAAAATGAATTAATAAGTGAATCTATAGTATAGAAAATAAAGATATTATTAAGAAAATTAACTTAGTGCTGAGTCATTGTCTTTATAATAACCTGGTATGAAGAGTGGCTGTTTTAGAGGGGGGTCAAGAAGTGCAGGGTTCTGTGTCTGTTTAGTTTGTCTATGTGTGTGAGTTCAATTAGGTGTGTGTGGGCCTTCATTTGTTTTGTGAGAAACTTGTTGTGTGATTCCTTGTTTTTTTAAGAAGCAAAAAAAATGTTTATTTTTATAAGGTTTTTATTATGTAAAGCATGCTGTTATGGATGAAAAGGGCTTTATAAATAAAATGTGGTTTGATGCAGCTGTTTTATGTGTACCAGTGCCACTGTGTGATCATTAGGCTAGCTTTGGAAGGTGAAAAGGAGAATTTATTGAAAGTTTATTTAAACCAGTTGTTGCTTTATCCTATAATATACATACGTAGAAATATGTAAACGGTATCCAACTCTTTCTTGCTTAATTGTTTGAAATGGACACACTGGACCATCTTTATGAAATGAGGCATTTCTGTCTTATTTAAGGTCAGAACTTTATTCTACTTGTACCAGAGCCTTGTAGTCACTTGTAGCAAACTTTTTTAGTGTTGCACTAAATGCATCCCGGTTTTCCTTTTCCAGACGAGGAAGCAAATCTGTCTTTGTGCTGATCCTTTGGGGTCTTTGAATCACTCTGAGCCTGAGTCTCACATGAGACAACTTCAGGGAAACCCTATAAGGACAGACACCAGGCATCATATCCCTCAGCTCCATGATACTAAAACAGTAAACAACAATAACATATGGTAAACAAGTCAAAGTGAGCAGTAGGTGAAATATCCCACTTCTCACTCTTTTTTCTTTTTGACTCGCCAGTCTGTGAAGTAAAAGTTTATTTTTTATGTTTTATTTTATTATTCTATTCTATTTAACTCTGTTGACATTTAGCAGGAACATCATAGTGCTGGTCAGACTGCTATGAGTCCAGTTGGGTGCATGTGATGCCATGTAGTACTAGAGGTCCTGCAAATTTGTTTTATTATATTATATATAATATAACAAGTATAATATTATACATAAAATACATCTGTTGAGAAATAATCTGATTAGAATATATAAGTCAAAGTAACTTAACTTGTTTTTATAGAACATGTTTTGAACAGTTTGCCAGCAGCAGACCCTCATCACACTGTAAGGACAGTGTGATGATGTTTATTCATTCTTTTTCTTACAGCTTTTTCTGGTCCTCCTTCTCCAACCAGCTTTGCATGACATTACACCTTTTTCCAGCAAGGCATATATTGAAAGCAAAGATATTTAACGGAGAAGAAAAAGGAGTTTATAATTGTTTTTCCTCAACAGGGAGAAAACATCAGTGGCTGAAATCATTGAACAGTGAGACCTAAAATACAGTTAGGAGAATTAGAGCGCCACCTGCAGGTGAAACGAAAGAAGGATGGGGACTGAATAATTACAGGAATGTCTTCATTAACCTTTTGAAGAGGGGTATAGTTTAAATGTTGATCAAATCTGTATGTTTTCAATTGAATATTTATTTTAGACTTAGCAATAAAATGTGTTTTTTTTACACTAAGTGGTTTTTACCAGAAAGATCCAGTTACTAAACACAGAAAAGTGTGGATACTCCTGGATTTGAATCATATTGGCTCAGTCTGTTTAAGACAATGTTCTGAATGTCTTTTTATTTTCTAGACTGGTGATAATATTCAGAAAGCTGTTCTTGACGGCAGATTAAACATGCAGAACACATTATAAAGTGTGATTCAACATTTTAAACTTGTTGTTGGGTCACTGTTGGGCTAGAAACATGATGCCTTGCACAAAGAGCAGCTTTAAAGAAGCAGCATGTTACACAGAGTCTTCCCCTTGTCCATCCTTACTTCAACTAAACTTCCAGCTCGAGTGGCTCAGTAACGGACTCATCCCAGTAACCCCAAGCAGGGAGGACACCTCCAATACTGGTGGTTTAAAACAAGCTCTGATCACTTTGCAGATAACTTCATTAATGGTTTTATACATTTCTTTAGAGTTTGATGGTGATCACTAAACCTTACACAAACGATGACTCAATTATCAGTACAAACTAATCAAAGTGTATCTGCAAACTTAGACAACAAGCCTCCTTAAGCTTCCTTATCTTCTTCAAATAGCATCAACAACAAATAATACTTCAACAAATGAGTTTCATCAGGAAAGTAACAACACTTGTAAAAACTCACTTTCTCTCATTGTACATGGCAATTCTTAATCCTAATTAAACACAAGAAAGCAACGTTTTAAAGTCTGCTCTCAAGACTCTGCAACACAAAACTAAATTAATTCAACAAGAACTGGTTGTTCAATCTGTTGTCCATGTCACCCCCCGGTAGTGTTCTCACTTTCCACCGTAAGGTGCACCTCCTTGCTTTGCCCCTGAGCCCCTGTGTGGTCAGTAACTGAACACCTGCCAGAGTGACTCTAAGTAACCCAGTACCTCAACACAGCAGGTATGATGTTGGTATGATGTTGAGGCCATCATCCAGCCACCTGTCCAGGATGTTTGCCTCATCATGAATCTTCCTCAGGGTCAAGGTCTTACTCTCCTAACTTGCTGATCTGAAGCCTTCTGGCCAAGGTTTAATCAGTTTGTATATGGAAAGAATCAATTAAGGAATAAATAAATAATATTCATGAAACATAAATGTGCAAAAGTGATGAACCAGCCATTTTAGAAGAATTTAACTCTTAGTTTGTATATATCTTAGGCACAGTAACGGATGAGATAAGTCTAAAATGGCTAAAATTCTTATTTTATGCTAAACGTGAAGCTTCCACTAACACATATGCAAATTATCTGCCAGATTTGAAAGTGGCTTTTCCAGTAAAAATTTTAAATAAAAAACTTAGGACAAGACAAGACCTTAAAAAGAAAGATAATTTTGGTTTAATGGGTCTTAAATCCAGGGAGACACAAAATTCCTATCTGTGAGGATTATTACAAACGTTTAAATAAGAAAAGCAACAGTTTAAACTCACCTCACCCTGCATGTCCGGCTGCTCAACGTTGTGTTGTCCACTGGAAACTTTTATGCTGCCTCTGGAGAAATCCACCAAGTGTGGCAAGGAGGTGATGACATGTAGGACAGGTGAGGTAGCAGAGACTTTTTCTTAGGCACGTGATGGTGTCTGGCGCCACCTTGCAGTTTTCTTGTCACCATTCAATGGTTTGCAGGGAAACCAAGAATGATAAAAATGACTAGCTGGTTGTAACCAGCATTGCAAGATTAATTTAATTTAATTTAATTTAATTTAATTTAATTTAATTTAATTTAATTTAATTTAATTTAATTTAATTTAATTT
>JBAMIG010000006.1:10943272-10966165 GCA_037177335.1 Kiunga ballochi
AATTTAATTTAATTTAATTTAATTTAATTTAATTTAATTTAATTTAATTTAATTTAATTTAATTTAATTTAATTTATCACGGCTTTTGAAACTAAGGCCGATTGGTGGCAGTAACGCACCAGGACGTCGCGTGCCAACCTTCACTTGACAAAAAAAAAGGTAGTAGAAGAAGAAGACCCACCCAGCAAACGCTTGCTGAAGGAGCTATTCAGAATTTGACGGATAATTTTCGGATTTTTACATTGAAAGGGGGTTTATTGTTTGACGGAATATTAATGTCATTTTGTGGAACACAAAATAGCGGGTATGTGTGATAACGGACTGTGTATGTGTTTATTTGTTTTTAAGCCGTCGTCCAAATGCATTTAGTTACTCAGCTAGCTAGCTAGTTTGCTAATATTAGCTTCTTATGTAATCATGACGATATACTGACGAGTTTATTCTGTTGTGGCTAGTGTTTGCTATTATGCAGTTACAAATAAAGCCATACTATTTAAGAGGAATTACATATTTTATGTTTGTATTATTTGGGAATATAATTAAGCAAGGAGCAAAACCATTTTTCATTATCAGTTTTTAAATGTCAACATTAACAGTCGTCTTTACTGTAGCAAGAATTGACTAAAGTTAAGCCGGAAAAAGACAGAGCTCGTCGATTCCCTTTCTTTTTGTAAGCCTTATCCGTTTTTCTTCCTTCTTAGGCGCCGCAGCAAATGGGACCAGCCCGGCCCCGGCTCCAGTGGGATGGGGGAGGCAGAGTCTGCACCTACCGGGGCCCTGGATGCTGCAGCTGCTGTCGCTGCCAAGATTAACGCTATGTTGGTGGCCAAAGGAAAACTCAAACCCTCACAGATAGGCACCCTAGGACCACCTGAGAAGGTAGTGAGTTAAAGGACTGCTTGAACACATGTTAAATGTATTATTATTACAGCTTTTAGGAGGGGTTTATACATGATAAACACTCATTATAAAGGTCAAATAATGGGAACACCTCTTGTGATGTAGGTTTTCATCTCAAGGCATGGATGGACAAAAATATCTTAAGGTGGTGAGAGTCCAAATGAACACTAGGTGTACAGATCATTGCACTTTAACATGATGATATGGGAGCTCTACATATTGTCACTACAATTTATCATGTGATAACTAACCTAAATAAGTTTGTGTAGGTTAAATAGGTCTATAAAAAGCCTCCTATACATGCAGTGTTTTAAAAAAAACTAATTCCATCAATATTATTAAGAATTAAAGTGGTTTTGACATAGTGTTTTGAAACTATAAATACAGTACAATTACAATCCATTCTGAAAGTGTGAGGAATCATAATTATATTGTGGTGAAAGGAACAATACACTGATCATTGTTGCTCTACAAGAGTTATACTGATA
Organism: Kiunga ballochi; assembly: GCA_037177335.1. NCBI lineage: Eukaryota > Metazoa > Chordata > Actinopteri > Atheriniformes > Pseudomugilidae > Kiunga > Kiunga ballochi. Next base: position 10,944,661 of record JBAMIG010000006.1, read on the forward strand.
ACTAACATGACTCAAAACATTTCTTCATTTGTCCAATGAAATTCAAAAGACCCATTTCAGCTAAAGGTTATGTGTTAGATATTCTAAGTGATAATAACAAAACTTAATTTATTGTGTTTTAACTTAGCTTTAGCATATTAAGAAAAACCTACTGTACATGTAGAATAATATGAATAATGTGCAGTAATTTGCCCTTTACAGGTCATGGTATTAATTCTCAGTATGGTTTGTCTGGCATGTTTATACAAAGAAATGCTGTATGGTATAAGCTATAACTTTATTTGACTTGGTTACACTGGACAGGAACCAATAATCTGTCAAAATATTGAGATTTTTTAAATAAAAAATTGCACTGGGGATATGCCAGTGCACAATTTTGAATAATAGAGTATTTAGTAGTTTTTGGAAATATGTACATTACATTTGTTTTGCTTGGTTATTATTACGCACATATTTTTAGATGAACAAATTAGGTTATTATGAAGTAATTTACCAGCTTTACATTGTCACTTACTTTCAGGTTGTGGGTGTTGGTAAGCCTCCAGTGCCAGCAAAATCCAAAGATGACTTGGTGGTGGCTGAAGTTGAAATTAATGATGTCCCAATTACCTGTCGAAATCTCCTGACCCGAGGGCAAACACAGGATGAGGTCAGTGACAAGAAAAAGTATATTTTGCAGGTATAAGTTTATATAATCTGATTGAACTATTCTGTAAAATGTTTTGTCACATGATCTTTTCAGATCAGTAAAGTAAGCGGTGCTGCTGTTTCCACCAGAGGCCGTTACATGACTGCTGAGGAGAAGGGCAAAGCACTTCCGGGGTGATTTTACAAGCCGGTTAAGCGATTAAGCATAAATCTAGAAGTACTGTCATGTTAACACTACTGTGTGTCTGCTGTTTCCACACAGGGATCGACCCCTGTATTTGCATGTCCAAGGACAGACGAGGGAGCTTGTTGACAGTCAGTTGTCTTATAAACTTATCATTTTCTTTTAAACACATGTTTAGAATTGAACTTATTGTCTTTTTCCCTTTCTCTTAGGAGCTGTCAATAGAATTAAGGAGATAATCACCAATGGTGTAGTGAAAGCCGCAACTGCTTCTTCATCATCTTCATCTTTCTCCCCTTGCGGGGCTTCAGTAACCGTTTATCATCAGCAGAACACACCTCCACCATCTTTGCCTGCTGTGACCAACCACAAACCTCACTTTCAGTCAGGGGTAACGACTTTCTTCTGTATTTTTCTATATATTTTGCAACACTTTTTGTGTTGAATCTGTTTTACATGACAGTTGACTCTTTTTTAGAAATCTCAGGCAAACTTGAGTTCTGTTGTTGAACTATTTGATTTATAAGCAACTTCAAAGAGCAAATAATTAGGATAATTACATCACAATGTAGACAATCATTTAAATAACTCACGGTAAAGTTGCTTTAACATTTGGACAGAAGCTTTGAGTTGTCAGTTCTTACTTGTGTTACCAAACAAAGCCAACTTTAAGAAAACATAATAAATTGTGAAACAGATTAAATAGTAGATATTTTATCAATGTGAATTTTACTTTTAAGTTTTAATCTTTTAAACAGTTTTGGCCCAAATCTAAATCAGACTATTTATTATCTGTTGACATTTTAATTTTGCACTATGTTGTATTTAACCACAGTATTGCCTGGATATTTCTTCCTCTATTTACAGATGCATTACGTTCAAGATAAAGTGTTTGTGGGTCTGGAGCATGCTATCGCAGGATTTGTAGTCAAAGAGCGCGTTGAAGGCCCCGGGTGTTCATACCTGCAGCACATTCAGGCTGAGACTGGGGCCAAAGTCTTCCTCAGAGGAAAGGGATCAGGCTGTTTAGAGCCTGCATCTGGACGAGAGGCCTTTGAACCCATGTACATTTATATTAGGTGGGTCCTGTCCAAATAAAAAAAAAAAGTTTCATTTTTTTAACACCCACAAATGCCGTTATGATTTACACAACCATATGCAGCCTTTAAATGTATTTATAAAGCAATTTTCATGCTATAAGCAACACAAAGTTCTTCACATAGTTTTAAAAAAGTTCATATGATTAAAATAAAACAAACATTTAAAAATATAATGCTATTGAAAGAGTTTGTAAACTCGAAGCATTTTTCTCTGCAGCCACCCTAAACCAGAAGGACTAGCAGCGGCAAAAACATTGTGTGAGAATCTACTACAGACAGTAAGTAATTTCCTGTGGCTAAACTGGATGTGACACGTCCCTATTTTTATGTTTCAACTATTTATTTGACATTTATTCAGAACTTATTCACTTCAGTTTTAAATAATTTTTTCACACAATGAGTTCAGATGTGCTCCATTAATACAAACTGATGTTACAAATGCTCAGTGCTCTGAATGCTGCAGGATTTAAGATGCTTTCAGCAGGATACTTCAATCTACTTAATAAAAGAGTTGAACAAAGTAAGCATCCCCTTTTCCCATGCAGATCAAGTAACAGTTAATATTTCTGTGGCATCTTCTTAGCTTTTTAAATTAAGATAAAGTGGACACTTACACCTGCAAATTATGGAGCTATATTTGTGTTTTTATTAAGTGAAAGGAAAAAAAGCAATCCAAGAGGGAAAAAATGTTTTGAAAGGAAAAATATATATTTGATGGTAATTCTTTTCACATTGAGTAGATGTAATATTTTAATTTGAAAGGGGATGTTTTCTGCAGTTTGATGGGAAAATGCATATTAATATCAGTATTTGTGTTTTCAACATTAGCACAAAGTGAGTATCATGCATTCCTGTTCTAGTCAAACATGTAGAATATCTCTGACGCAAACACCTTTACAACTATTGCCAATGCAAATCAAGTGTGGCAAACTGAATTGTGGCTTCTGCAGGGTTTCTACTGAAGAAATGATTTGCATATATTGGTACCAAAACTGAAGATGTTGGTTGAAATGTTTTCTTTATTCTGCCTACAGCAGAATATTTGTATCGAGTCGTCTCAAAAATACAACTTAAAAGCTGAAACTCAAAGGAAATATTAGTTACAATGTGACCTTATTACAAAGAGATACATTTTGTCATGATTGTGGGTTTATTGTCATCATTTTACTATTAATAAACTTCATATGCAACATATTTTCTTCCAGGTCCATGCAGAGTATTCTCGCTACCTTAATCAAATGAGCACAATGATGCCAACGCAGCAAGGTACAGTACATCACCTACATTTAGTTAGTAAGATGGGCAGGATTTTAACTGTATACTTTACATCAGGGTTGATTTATTTTCATTTTGTTAAAGATCTTAAATGAAACAATAAAATGTATGTAGATGATGCTGTTCTAGTTTATCCTGTGACGGTGTGTGTGTGTATGCAACTTGCTTCTTATCTGACAGCTCTGATGTTCTCAGTGCATCATATCTATACTTACAAAGTCCACTTGATATGCTCTGCTTCTCTTCCTTCTCCAGGCTTTGTACAAGCTCCAATAGTTAATGGAATACCTCCTCAGCCCCCTTACTACCCCCCAGCTGGATATCAGCAAGGATACCCCTTGCCTGTACCCCCACCTCAGACCCAGCCTGTTCCTCCATCTTACAACGTGCCACCTCCTATACCCCCAGCAGCACCTGCAGGCACTCCTTCTCAGTACCCTCTACGTCCAGCCCCTGCCCCTGTTCCTCCTCCGGCTCCCGTTCCTGTTCCTGGTCCATCACTGACTCCTGCATCTGCTCCTGCTCTGACTCCAGATGCTCTGCCACAGGTAGGATGCACAATTCTTCATCATTTGAAACTTTTGTCATAGTTTATATATGTTATAGTTGGTTAAAAAAAAAGAAAAGAAGGTAATTTTGGCACATGTTTACTTTTTTCTGCAGAATGAATTGTGGACATATTAAAGTCTTTCTAATAGCATTATATAAAGAATTCCAATCAATGTAGGAAAAATTTTGTTGTATTTTGTGGTGACATCTTGTGTTTTCTTAAATATGGCTCATTAAACTTTAAATATTTGAACAAAATCTTAACCCTTTAAATCTTTTCTTTGTTTTTTGCCAAAAACACAGACAACTTATTAAAAAGTGCAAACATTGAAATGACTCTTTTTATTGTTGTACACAGCTTTTACATTTTACATAAAGAAGACAAGAATAAAGAGGCTGCTAGTTACAAAATGTCTTCACGTAAAATTTAAAAAGTACATTTGCCTGAAGTATGTAGATGCCTGAAAAAGTACTGGTTTAAGAATAATTGTAAAAAGCAGCTGATGTTCAAATAACATCTTTTTATAGACCCACAGTCTGGACAAATGTTTTACCAATACCCGTTTAGTACTTAAAAGAAGCAACGAATAAACAATTAATTTGTGGTTTAGGACTTGTTCTGTATGTGTTTATGGAAAACAATAACCACCCTGTGCTTTTGCTTTACAGACTATTGCTCCTGTACATTTTCCTCCATCTGCTGCTGGGCCACCTAAAACCCACCTTCCATCGACCGCAACCAACCCGCCGCAGAAAAGACGCTTCACAGAGGAGGTACCAGACGAGAGGGACAGCGGCCTACTTGGGTACCAGGTGATTAAAGACTTAGATTTAAAGACATTTACTATCATTCATCATTCTTTTTTTTTTTTTTTTTATTTTAACCTCCTTAAATTTGCTCCGATCTGGATGTTTTTGCCCTTTGTGGGTTTTATCGCTTGAGGGCTGTTTCATAAATTCATTTCCATCAGCTTATTATGTGTAAAGTCTTTCTCAACCTGCATTTGATTCACTGTCTGCAGTTTTGATCTCAACCTTTCATCCTTCCTTTTGTTTAACGTTTTATACACCTTGATTGAGATGCTTTGGCCTGCTGTTTCCTGGTGACGCTCACTTACAGTTTATTACATTGAAATTCAGAACCAGGTATTTTTTCATATGAGACGGGTGTAATCAGACTCTGGGATATCTTCTTAATGTTGTTGGGAAAGCTATAATTCATATTAGAGTGTCACGGCAGGGCTTAGTAGAGGTTGTCTGCTAATTGCGCCTGTGTGTTTTTCTGCTCATAGCATGGACCCATTCATATGACTAATTTAGGTGCAGGCTTCTCAGTGGGTAGCCCAGAGACTTCAGGACCCCCGAGTTCCTCTGGCCCGGCGAGTGAGAGGAACAGGTACATATTGATGACGTTGTTTTTTCCTTCTTTCTAATAATGAAGACATAACTGGTTAGCTGACTTCTTTTCCTTTTCCCAGTCGGCAGCTAATGCCTCCGCCTCCATCCCTGCCAGTGAACGGAGTGAGACCCAAGATGGAAGAGAGGAAGGCACCTCAAGGCCCTGTGGGTAAGGGCGTCACCCTGTGGATTTATTGACTCCCGCACAGCTCACGGCAGCGCACAACAACCCTTTATAAGAATGTCCTCAGTTTAAGTTCAGCAGTTGTGCAACGCAGCTGGAGAAAATGTAAATATGTTAAAAACAGAAAACAACACTGTCTTCATTCTTGTGATGCAAGTGGGAGCAGCTGAAGCAATGCCCGTGTCACATAGATGCCCATTTGATCTAAGCACAAACCAAAAACCTCTGCATTATTTCACACACTCAGTCTGAAACTGGCTGCTTCCCATGGTTCTTACAGGATTCTGCTGGAGTCACGTGAAATCTCCAGGTAGTGAGGTGGAGCACGACACTTTTTGTGTCTTTGTCAGTCACCTGACAAGTCGAGTCCTTATCGTCGGCTTGATGACATCATCAGTCTGGACTGTTTCTAGTTTTTGTTTTCTGGCTAACAAGAATCTCTCCTGTTTTTGTGTTTTTCTCTTCTTCTGTGTTTTTCTTCTCTTCCATGTGTCTCTGGGGGTGATGCTGGATACTGATTGGGGGTGGGGCACGACTCGACCTGTGACACCATCCTGCTGCCCGATTGAATGGCCCTAACACTGTCGCTCCCCACCAACCAATGGCTGCGCCCCCTCCCCCTGCTGCGCCGCTGATATAAACGTTGATCTGAATTCATTAACTCTTTGTTTCTCCCAAACTGTTTTGGAAAAATTAACTTGAACCTGATTTGGAACATGTTGCTGGTGTTTGGTGTTTTCTCTCTCTCTCTCCTCTGTGTGTGTCTCCTCTGTTCTTATTCTTTCAGAGCCTGCAGTGAAAAGACTGAAAACTGGTTTGGTGGCGTACGCTGGAGACTCCTCTGATGAAGAGGATGAACACCCCACCTCCAAATTCTCAGGGTCAGGTAACCCTGGGACAGTTCTTCCCAACTCCCCCACTTCAGGGTGGGCACAGGGCTACCGCTGCCCTGCACCGCCACGTGCCAAATCACAACCACAGCAGCAGTCTATGCCTTTCTGGATGGCACCTTGATTTTTTTTTTTTTTTAAATCCAGTCTTTTATTGGATCTCTACCCAAATTGTCTTTTTCCACCAGATGATCACACGGATCATTCATAAAAGCTGTGTTGCTTTCAGGATTTAGTTCTTGGGTCCAAATGGAAATATTATTGTACACCGCCAGTTTTTTTATGTATACTTTCAGAACTTGATCCTATTTTATGGATAAAAACTGGTCAGAAGAGCATAATTCTAAGTTTACAATAAAGAAAAAAAATCACACCTAATAATATGGTGTCTTTGTAAAATCTAAAAGTAACAGGCAATGATGCTGTACATTACTTTTTTATTTATACATATTTGACATTTTTCCTACTTTCCCAAATCTTTTTTTTCCTTCCCAGTTTGTTTTCATATTTCCCCATCTGTTTTTTTTTTTTGTACAGATCAAATTGGAGTTAATGTAGACCTGCTGAAATGGTTTTCTGAAATAAATTTAATTTATTGGTGTGTTTGAGTATGTTTTATGAAATTCAAAGATATTTCACATTTTGCAAATAAATCATTTGAAAACATTTGAAATTGGGTTTAATAATCATTTAAGTCTGCTGAAATGTTTAAAATAATCGATCAACACATGGGAGAAAAATTAAAGGTTTGTAGGAAGCAGAATATTTCTCTGTATAAATACGTGGATTAGTAAGGAAATAAGTTTGCATCAGATACATCTGTGTATATATATATATACATACATACACACACGGACACACACACACACATATTCTTGTGGAGGATTGTTTGATTAGAAACTATTGCATCTCAATTGCTGGTTCTCTTGTGGGATTTTTCTTGTTATACTGAGCAATGCGGCTCTCCATTACAGGCCGAAAGTGGCGAATCAGACCCTAAACACGGGAGGAAAAAAAGGCGTTTTAGTCATATGAACACTTAACTTTTCTTTTTAAAGTCAGTGCAAGTCACCTGCACAGGCCAGGCAGCCCCATCTCCCAGAGCGCATATGGTATGTCCCTCAATCTGCTTGCTGAGCTCCCAAATCATGTTGATCTCTGAAAGTGCTGCGTCTCCTCGCACAAACCTCCACATCATTTTATCCATCCAGTCCACTCCTGAAACAGCAGCAGAAAATACAGAGATAACCACACAGAAGAAGAAAACACTAAGTACTTTTACGAAGTCCAGTTCCATAAATCCAGATTACAGAGAAATAAGATATTACAGAGATAAGATGTACAATCAGGCTTTTATGACAAATACTTCAAACTAATTTAAAAAAGAAGATAAACTAATGCTCCTGTTTTTGTGTCCATGTTGGAAAAAACACCTTAAACCGTTTCTCCCATGTTCATGAGAAAAGCTTCATATCTCCAGAGTACAAACTCACTTCTTTATTATCATTTTTAAAGTATTTAAGATCCCTTTTTCTCTGTGGTATAAATAAGTGTATTAGAAACATGGTGCCCTTTCAGATCTGCACGTCTGCACCTGTATTTATCATGAAGTACTTTACCTTCCCTGCAGGGGGTGCACTGACCACAGCTCTCATGCTTATAGAACTCCACCAAACGTGCAATAGCCCGGATCACATCAGTCTGGGTAGAAACACATCACCCAGATTTTCTGTTTATAACTATTATTTTAATTGTGACTGTAGTTGCAGCACACTGTTAGATTTTTCCACCCATTGTTTACCGATTTGTCCATAACTATTACAGCAGCAGTTCCCAGGGCGGACTCTGCACGAACCAGGTCATCAAAATCCATCAGAACATCATTGCACACCTTCTGAGGGATGATGGGAGTTGAGGACCCTCCTGGGATCACTCCTAATAGATTGTCCCAGCCGCCTCTCACTCCTCCTACACCAATCACACAAGCAGTAAGCATCAGTTGTGTCATCATGAGGTAAACAACAACATAGAGGTGATGTGTAAACACACACCTGCGTGCCTCTCTATTAACTCTCTCAGAGGAATAGACATCTCTTCCTCCACTGTGCACGGGTTGTTCACATGACCCGAGATGTTGAACAGCTTCGTCCCAGAGTTCCTCTCCCTCCCAAAGCTGGCAAACCAAGCCCCCCCTCGGCGACAGATTGCAGGTGCCACAGCAACTGTCTCCACATTAGACACTGTTGTTGGGCATCCAAACACACCTTAAAGAAAAGCCAAAAGATGAATGCAACAACTGTAAATTACTTAAATGACAAACATATATTACTGTTTCTTAAAGTATGCACTGTTTGGTGAAAGGACCCTGGGACAGTGTAGCTGTTATTTCACCTATATCTGCAGGGAAAGGTGGCTTCAGACGAGGTTTCCCTTGTTTGCCCTCAAGAGACTCGATGAGAGCCGTCTCCTCTCCACAGATATAAGCTCCAGCTCCTCGCATGACAAACACATCAAAATCATACCCTGAGCTGCAGGCGTTCTTCCCTATCAGCCCTGCTTTGTAGGCCTCATTAATAGCCACCTATACCAAGAAAAGAATCACAAACTATAACACAAAAAACAAGCTGTAGAAAACACATTACCTGTGGACAGTTCCCACCTGCAGGTTCGAAGATTCATTATAAAACTCTCCTCTGATGTAGATGTATGCAGCTCGTGCACCCATGGCTGCTCCAGCAACAAGGCAACCTTCTATTAGTTTATGGGGGTCATGACGCATTATCTCACGGTCTTTGCACGTCCCCGGCTCCCCTTCATCCGCATTCACCACCAGATACTTCGGCCTATCACACAAAAGGTATAAAGTGTTGGTGTGGACAGCAGGGCTGAATATATGCTCCCTGCCACAGCTTTTTTCCCTACCTGCCATCACTAGGTTTGTTCATAAAACTCCACTTCATGCCAGTGGGAAATCCTGCGCCTCCTCTGCCCCGAAGACCCGAGGTTTTCACTTCGTTCAGGATCCAGTCCTTCCCCTTCAATATGATGTCCTTAGTCTTGTACCAGTCTCCTCTTTTGAGCGCTCCCTTTAGTCTGATAGGAAACAGGCATAAAAGATCACTTCTATTGCGGCTTCCCATTTTAAAAAGGAATAAGAGACAGGTGTTTTACCTCCAGTCATTTCGACCATACAAGTTTGTAAATATCCTGTCTTGATCAATCAAAGGACCAAACTTAGTCTTTTTGGGCTTCACCTGGTAAAAGAGGAGGAGGAGGTGTGGATGATGAAACGATAAAGAGCATCTGCTGCAGTTTCAGTGAAATGTTAAATAACAACTAAATAATGCAGCTCATGTTTTCAGTGACAAGTCTGGCCTGTTTAGCATGATGAAGCCACGCTGCTGTAACATAACTGACATAACTATGAGTCACAGTCAAAAAATATTTCCAACAACTCCAAATACCCAAAGTACTTAATCTGAAAATACAGCTGAAATAAATAACATACAACACTCATGCAAGAAAACAAAAACTATGCAATAAAAGAAATGCAGCAATTAAAACCTTTATAAACAAGACTATGAGGAATAGAGCAAATTAAAAGATAAGGAGAAGTACTCAAGAGGAAAAGATATAAACATGTTTTTTTCTTATAAAAACAGAAAAAACCTTCACTGAAGTAGGCTAAGTTGAATAAAAATGTAATAATTGAAATGATTTAAAACTCATGTAATTCTTTTGTAATTCTGGATCAACAGAAAACTTTAAATACAACAAACAAACAATTAGGATGAAATATAAGTTGCATCACTCATAAACTAATGTTGTGAAGAACAATCCTTAGAGTAAATCCCAGCAATCTGATGTTATTTTCCTCCCTACTAATCAGAAAACTGCTTTTATTATTATTTGTCTTTATTTAATAATTTTTAACATCTATTTACATAAAAAATGTCTTAAACAAGGTCAAAACCAAACATTTTGTACATTATTTTTTCCTTTCTCCAGTTATTTGACTATTTTAAATTTTGCGTTAAAATATGAATACATGTGAAGTGTGTGCACTGTGCACACAGGCCTACCTGCGGAGGTGTTGCAGTGCTGTAGGTCGCACGCGGAGTCACCTGACGCACCACAGCGCCCAACAGCATCCGCGGAGGCAGCAGCATCCTGCCGGGGTCTCAACACCTCCAACTCTCTCTAAAGTGGTCCAGACTCTGAAACAGACCTCTGTGCGGTTTCTTATGTGAGCTGATCCATTTTCTATAACTTAGGCTATCTGTTGCACTCGGAGCTGAACTGCGGGCCAGCTGATACCACTCAATTAAACTAAGAGGATTACGGAACAACATACGTCACATCCTGTCCCAGCAACGTGCGCACAGGAGCCGGACAGGTATCCAATCGCTCACGCACGCGCATATTTGCACAGCAGAAACAGCTGATGGCCGCATCTCATTATGTCACATGATTCTAATGAATCCTCAGTGTAGAAAAGTCCCACTAAAAACCCTTTTTAATGATACCAATTTCATTCAAATGGCTATTAGCCTAAATGTTTTTTATACATATATTTTTGACATAATGACCAGAAATATAAGCAAATAAAATATTTATGATATATATTGATGTTTAAAAACAGCTGATACTTCAAACTGTTACAGATGGAGAAGCAGAGATGTTAGCACCACATTTATGATGGTTGTTCTTTCATAAGCCGATATTAAACTTTAAGAGCCAAAACACCTTCATATACAGTAAAAGTAATGATAAATAGGAGAGATATGAAAATATCAGGTTTCTTTCTAACTACACATGAAAATAAGTTATTGGAAAGGTTGGACTTCCCAACAGGAACCTCTCGCTACCTTGCAGCATGAATTTGCACTTTTTCTTCACCAGAGGGCACATGATTTAAATCATTTGTAGCTGTGATATATTTACATTATTTTAATTTCCTCTTTATTGTTTTAATTTAGCATTTATTTGTTTGTTCACACAAAATAAAGCATTACAGAGGTCCTGATCTGTGAAAAATATTTAACTTAAATAGTTTCAATAGTTTAAGCTATTTTTGAGCTTAAAACTAAAACATCCACTAATATCCATCTGCTTCTATGTTCGCAGGAAAACACAACACAGAAAAGGCAAACGTATATATATCTTTATTTAATTTCTTTACATGAACTGGAAAAAAAATCATGGGAAACTGATCTCTAATCTTTGAAAAGGTTTTCTCTAAAAACGGAAAGACAAAAATGTATCCCTGATAGTGGGGTCTCTACTCAGACCATACCCCATGTCCCTTCACCGAAGCCAAGAAAAACAAAGAGATCGCATCACGCACTTCACAGCTGGCATCGGTTAAATGTCATTCATTTATGAAGCTCTGATTAGGAGAACCAACACCCTTCATGTCCTAGACCAATTGTCATACTGCGAAACCAGTAAGACAGGTTCCAGCAACACCAGTAGTTTACTTCCATTACTCTTATTTACAGTTTTACTTCATTTGTTTTTTTTAACAATACAAAATCTATAAAATCTACTATTTTGAAACTACTGGCATTTCACTTGCATGAAGAGTGTCACTTGCCCTACAGCACCAGTTTCTTCCCATTTTACATTTTGATTAATCACTTAGTGCATTGCTCAAGATTTCCTGAGAATAGTTGCAGCATGAAAAACAAAAAACCTAAGGCAACTTTATCCCAATATGTATATTTGTATTTAACTGTACTACTATGCAAAAAGGAAGTGTGTGTTTTACAGAAGTATGGTCTTTTTTAATCATAATCTGGTACAGAGTCATTTAATGTACAAGATATTAAAGATCAGAAAATAGAAGAAAAAAGCTTTAAGCTCTCAAATCTCATAGTGCAAATAAAATGGAAATATTATTAATTAAAAAAGAAAGAAAAGAGCAGATAGTACACACAAGGCCAGACTAGCAGGTCTGCTACATCAGGAGAAAAGGAAATACAAATACAACTGCTGTCATTTAAAGCCATTAATAGTTGCAGAACACCCTGCTGCAGGGCCACAGAAAGCAACACCAAATTAAAACGTTTTTGGTCAGAGATGGATGAACTCGGAAAGATAATGGCCCCTTTAGTCACAGCGGTGGCCGATCTTTAAGAACTGCCATGCAGTAATGTGATACAGTACTATACATGTTGAGTTCACAACACAAAAACATGCCGAAAAGTCATTTCATGTTCCAGTAACAAAAAAGGTTTTAAACCTCCTTATATCTTTGCTCCGTTCCCTTCTCGCCACCCTGGAATGTGTTTGTAATGTGCCCGTGTTTATGCAGATCTGGTGCGTTAAATGTGCAAAGAATGCATTTGAGGAATAACGGTCAAAAGAAGACGATCACCCTGCAACGAGGTGCTCAGGTAGACAGAAACGTTGAGCAGAAAACCTGCAGGGTTCACACGGCGCTTTGCAATTTGTGAATGATGAATTAATTGTGATTTAAGATTAACCCTGGGTTTGGTCTTACAAAAGCAGAAGAGCCATAATAAATATTAATAAATAAATAAATACAAAAAAGGGGGCAGATCATTTAAGCCATCCCCTCACGTTGCTCTGCTTTATTTTTATTTTATTACGAATCATCTAAATGAGTGCATTTGAAAACTGAAGTCCACAGCTCCTGGGGGAAAAAAATTAAATAATTGCTTTCAACATCAATCAACATCACCTCAATCGACCCAGACTTTGTCTCTTTTGGTCATTTAACACAGCTCTACCGCTCTGAGACCACTCTATGGAAGCAGAGTCTCTCATGGCTATCAAAACGGTTGGGAAGAGTCTTTGTTAAACCCAACGTTGGCTACGATTGGCCCATCTCCTTCCCTGGTTTAAGTACCAAATCAAAGCAAGGATTCTAGCACTAAGAACAACCACAAAAAAGTTCATATTATTGCTTACAACATAGAGAAGTTTGATTAGTTAGACTGCATTTCCCCTGATATGCACCAGAGGACAGCGGGCACACAAATTATGCTGTAAAATAGGGAAAATTAATTTTAAATTACACCTGAATATCAATGCATGTTAGAACAAAACATGCAACTTTAATATCCTTCCATTCTGCAGCCCTGGATTTTAGTTTGCATAGTGAAAAACATCCCAGCGATCATCCATCAACACACAAGCAAGGAAAAAAAAAAAAATCAAACCTTCAAACCTAAAATACTCAAAAATTAAGGGTCAAACAACCAAACGAGGAACAAAATTTTAAGAAGATTAAATTAAATGCTAACAATCAGAAAGCAAACCTAAAACATCTCTGAAAACCCGTTTTCCTTTTGTTGTTTATTTTGATATTAAAATCTTTATAAGTGCTCTCTGTATGGGAGCAGCAAGTCCAGTCCAGCCACCTGAGTGAATTATTCTGTTTTACTGTGGATACATAACCACATTCACACTGTCGCTCTGTTCGCTATTCCCCTTCTGCCGCTTCCTTATCTTCAATTTCCTCTTCATCTGCCCATCTGTTGGGTTTCAGAGCCAGTGATCGGGTTCTTCCTAGATCTTCCCCCTCGGTTTTCCGGCCTCCATGCATTTCCAGCCCTGGCAGGACACGGTTAGGGAAGCCAGCAAACATTTGCGCCTCGATTTGATAGGCGAGTGAATGCCCCCTCTCGATATCGCCTGCATAAATAAGAGGGCCTCCCCCTGACCCACCCCCACCATCAAGCATCATGCGTGGGTACACAGTGGAAGGGCTCCATAAAGATAGAGGACTGGACCGCTCCCTCTGGTCTGCGTCCCCTCGTTCATCTTCCAGCAGCTCGGGGTCACGCCTGGGCCGGCGTGTTCGTACTTCCAAGCAACTGTGACCCTTACGATGACGCTGGAGGTGGTCCTCTCGTGCAAAGGCCTTGTTGCAGAGTGGGCACTCAAAGGGCCTCGCTCCGCTGTGGAGAGACAGGTGGTTCTTCAGGTCATATGAATGGAGAAACCGGGCTGGGCAGTGAGGGCAGGGGTAAGGGCGTTCGCCTGTATGCTTCCTCATGTGGATCTTCAGCTTATCATTGCTAAAAAAAAAAGAAAGAAAGAAGATGAGCAATAAAATAAAAACAGAAAGAAAAGATTAAAATAGTTTAGAGGTTTTCATACCGTGTGAAGCGAACGCCACAGACAGAACACTGGAACGGTTTCTCTCCAGTATGCGTCCTCATGTGTCGAGGCAGTTTTCCTGCTCCGTGGATGATTTTCTGACAGACAGGACATTGCTGAGGGGTCTGAGACTTCCTCTTCCTCCCTCCTCCTGCTACACCTGAACCTCGATCAGCTACAGAGGTAGGTAAGGAGCTGCTCCTCATCAGCACCACATCATCACTTAAACCCTCCATTCTGTCGTCCTCTGATATCTTGTTATTCAAAGGCTGAGCAGGGGGTGGGTGGGCTATGCGTGGTCGCTCTTGCTGCCAATGAAGGAGCTCTCCATTTAGTGTGGCCCCTCTCCCTGGCTCTCTGACTGACCTGGGATCCCCGTTCTGCCTATGTTTGGGGTAAAGCTCGTCTGGTTCAGGGGTAGGAGGTTGGGTAGAGGGCAAAGAGCAAAGGCTGTCAGATGCAGGTGAAGCATGCGAGATGGGAGAGGCAGGAAGCAGGTTTGAAGGTGAACAGTTGATGTGAACTGGTTCAACCTTTTTCACCTTCTTTTTGTCCGTTTTTCTCCTGGAGGCTTTCTCTACTGTGCTACCTTGCTCCACCATCCTCTCTGTAGCTGCTCTCACCATCCTCTGCTCCTCCGCCGTCTCCGCCTCTGCCTCCGCCGTCTCCCCGAGGATGTCCCTGCAGGCATCGGCCACACATTGGATGCCCAGAAGCTGAGCGCCACGTAGCACATCTCTCATCCCAGAACTGGGGATGGTCAGCGTGGCAGTGTAAGCAAACTCCAGCAGGGCATCCAAGGCATCAGGTGCAACACAGTCCAGCTGGCAAACACTGAAGCCTCCTCCACCCTCGCCACCCCCTTCTTCTGTTCCAAACAAACGGCGGAAGTAAAGACTGACGGCAGCCATGACAGATCGGTGTGTAGGGTAACGAGCCCCATGGGAGGTAAGGGTGAGGTCACACAGGAGTCCCGTCCTCCTCTGGTCATTGAGATGGGATAAGAGCTCGTTGCTATGCTCCGGGAAGGGGATCCCAATCAGACCGTCCTCTCCTGGAGACATTGCCACCTACATGACAGAAAGGGTAGATTAGACACATGCAGAGCAGAAGGCAGAACAACCTATCCCTGCTTTTATGTTCAAAGAATAGATTAAGAAGAAATGTTTTACATTTTCTGAAGAAAAAAAGATCAGTATTGTTATGAATTTTCATTTTCTAGGAAAGAGAGATTATCCTGCACTTCGCTCTGAAAGCCATCCTTAAAAAGTAAATCTACAGTGGCGTGATTATCACGAGGTGCTCCACTTCACGTGAGGGACAATTTAAACAGGGCTTAACAACAACTACCTAATGATCCTTTCTGACTTTTGGCTCCACATCACTAAACCCGGAGCAGGCTACTTCAACCAGTAACACAGGAATTAACAGAAGAACTAAGATGAAACCGTGAAATATAAAAACAAACCATAAAAAAATGTATATGTATTAAATAGTCATAGCGGTAGAAGAGCCATAAAACCCAAATGGCTGATTATGACAATGTGGAAAGGACAAAGTTACACAATACTGTGTGTGCGCCACAGCCAAGGGGCACTAGGTTAATTCGTGTGAAACCTTTATAGCATTAGCCGATCGATTAAAAGACCTGGAGAAGAACGAAGAGACTGAGAGACGGAAGGAGGGGAAGAAAGCAAGCAAGAGGAAAGGAGGAAGTGCTAAACTGTAGTGGGTTAAAGGGGGAGTACCAGTGAAAGAAAGAGGAAGAAAAAACAACTGCAAGAGAAGAATCAGTATGTTGAAGAGGCCTGAAATAAACACAGATGTTAAAAAGGTACAACAGGTGTCTTAGACATTTACTTAAAAACATCTCTAAGCTTATTTTTCATTTCAACAGGAGATAAATAGCAAAGTGAGGCCTAATCGTAATAAGAGCCAACATCTCCCTCCTCTGGATCCTTAAGCTCGCACCTCACCCTGCCCACACTTTTCCTGGTTGACAATAGCGCTTGCACACCTGAGCAGACCAGATTTTCCACAAACAACTCATCCTACACATAACCCCCCCTCCTCCCCCCTGCTCTTTATCTCCCTCCCATAGCAACTGGCAGCCCCCCCGGCTGTCCAATAACAGTGTTCACACAGTGCCCAGAGGGCTGTGCACAGCAACAGCACATCCACTCGACTAACCTGCTCCAAAACACACTGTATTGAACACACACACCAACAAAACACATGAAGTGTATGGCAATTGGAGGCTCCCCCCACCCACTATTGTTCGATTAACCTGTTCTGTGACAAACTCGACAGGGGCCTTTTAGAGACACGAACTCACTCCACCCATATAAGTAGAACAATTTAACGAATATTTGTTCTCTAGAAATACTTTTGAGGTAAACTTTTGAATGGTTTCCATCCCTCTAAACACGTGAAACCAGTACTATCTGTTCCGAGCACGTTCAATCTGAAAGGCCAAAATGTGAATCCTACCTGTTCTCTCCTAATGGGCATGGGCACAGTCAGCTGGAGACGAGGCAGCGGTTGTCTCATGGCATCCATCTTTATCCGTTTTTTCTGACTTTACTCCTTCGCTTTCTCTCTCGCTCTCCGTCTTTCAAAACCACTTTTTTTTTTCTATTTCCTTATACCCTTAGACGTGCAAGTTAAAGGTCTGATCTCTTTGTCAGAAGTCGAGGTTAAGCATTTATCCTTGGGGATGTCTACCCATCTCGCGCATTCTGACACTTCACTCTCCTTCCTGCTGAATCAAAAGAGGGTGCATGGTGACGAAGAAAGATTTAGAGATACCCCTCCCCCCCGGGGCGCCTACGCGCCCCTCTCTCCAAGACTCAACGGCCCATTTTCCGAACACTTTCCGATAAACACGATCTCCTCGTTGTAGGGCCAATAGGTGGATGGATAGCAGTTCACTACGACTGAGGCAGGACGATAGGCAATGTAGAGGCAACAACCCTCTGGTTTAAACCATGCACATTACTTTAAGTGGTTAAACAGGCAGGAAACCAGCACATTCAACCAAAACTCAATTTTCAGTCAAAGCAGATCAAGGATGAACAACCATGTAAGAACAAAAATCATATTGGCATTATGAGTCATCTTACACCCAAATTCAAACATTCAGGTAGGTGCAATATGAGAGTTTAACCATATTACAGCACACCTCTGAGGCAAACTGGAGCAGAAATCTCCTCTTTTAAAGGCTCATTAAATGTCTTCTTATCATAAAACAGCACTACAACCTCTGTAACAAATACAACTACTTTTCCAAGTGAAAGCATTTACAGAAGGTAATCTCCTCAAACCGAAGCAACAAGGACGACACGAATTGAGGCAGCTGCTGATACCAAAAAGTGAGGAAGTTGAGGAGTATGCTTTTTTTCCTTCCAAAAACATAATTTAATCTCCAATGACAATCATTTTGATAAGAAACCATTGGAGCAGTCCAACAATTTAAAAGTACTCTAATTCTATCTCATCATTACAAACAATCTCTGGGCTACATTTAAAAATGTCATCAGGCCCTTAAAAGTTGTGGCAGACATTTTTTTCAGCTTTTCTGGTGTTAAATAAAGCAAACACATGACTAAGCAAAGCGCTAAAAATTACTTTATGGTCTCACATATTGGAAATGCATTATAATACCCAGAAAAAGCATAGTAAGACTGTCTCTGGAGTAAAGTGTAAACGGATCCTCTGACCTTGCATGTGTACATTGTGTCTCTGAGTGAGTAGACATGATAACAGACTAAAGGAAAGCGAGGATAACCATCATGTTCAGTCCCTATTAAATACAGGCGTATTTTGTGTATAAATAAACACAGCCGAATAAAATAAAGCTACTAAACCCCCAAAAGCAAACCTGAAGCAGCAGAGAAAACTGAGAAACAAAGGGGTTTGAGAAGGAGCACTCTGGTGCATGACAAGTTTCCGGCACCGGGGAGAAGAGAAAAAAAATGCCATCATGGGTGCTTGGTGGTTCATGCTTGTTATTTTAGGTATACTACCTAGAGAATAGACGTCTTCGGAAAACAACAAGATTGCAAAGAAGCTTCAGTGATTCCCATCAATTTTCTATCAGCTCATGACTCACCTGATACAGACACATTATGACATGCACAATAACACACTGTTAGTATCCCCCCCGTCTTCTTCCTCGTCACTTTGTTTCTCTTTTCTTTTGCTCACCAAGGACACGTTCGTCTTAAGTTGCTGAATCTTGCAACACATCAGCACTAATGTTAAAAACAGCCCAGAGTCAGACGCTACAAACACATTCAGTGTTTCACATAAGACTATTTTAGCTCACAAGCAGCTATAAATTGTAAACAATGTCCTTCTAAGTTCATGCAAGTTATTGCGGCCCAGTGCCAACTCATCTCGCTCTGTCCAGGTGTGATTACGGCTCAATCTTCCCAGAGAAAACTAATGTGAAAAAATGTTTTAGTATTTAAACTGGCAATTGATGCTACAAATGTAGATATGTTCTTTCCAGCAATTATCTCTCATCTATTCATTTTTTTTTGTACTCACCTCCCACTCTTTTGTCGACTGTGGGTGAATTAATCACCTCTGTAACTTTACAGTTTCCTCATCCTTTGCTTTCATTATGTGCACACTCTTCCTCTCTTTAAACAACAAAGGTTTTCTTTTATTTCATTAGAAGATACCAATGCCATTTCTATCCTTTCTATGTTGTCGTATCTGCCAGGGTCTGCTGAAATGGATACGGGGCTGTGAGGCCAAAGCATAAAACAAAGCAAACTATTAAAGCTCTCAGAGTGCAGAGTTCCATCAATCAGCTGCCAAATGTAAAGGATGCTTTTCAAAATCCCAGTGTCAACAATTACTTCCAGATCATTTCCTAAAATGTAATAGAATGTAAATGGGACCCATTTCCAGAAAAAAAGTAGATTTTTGCATAAAGTTGCTAACAAACAGATAAACGTGGTAAAAGACAACCTCTGTGATGGAGGTAAAAATCCAAATCAGGGGAGAATTCACAGCAGATTCGTTTTCACTCAAGAGGAAATGGAAACTTAAAAGCGGCATTATTGACCGTTGCCACAGTTAAAACAGATCCACAAAGAAAAGAGAAAGGCTTGTTTGAAGGAAAACGATCCTGCAAGACTCATTAAATCTGTGCATAAAGATGCATCTAAAAACATTAAATGTTCATCATCTATCCTGACTGCACTCGCCATGTGAGTGTGTTGGGCTTCAGCTGTCGGTATTATTTATATTGCTCTTATTTTCCATTAAAAGCTGCAAGTTTTCCCAGCCCACCTCAATTATATTCAGCTCCGGCACTAAGGGGGAAAATGTGACTTTATACTGCTCGCACAAAACTGCAACTGAAAGAGAAGGAGACATGCTCTTATAAATTCTGGTGACAGACCTTTTCCAAATTGCATGTTTCTGTGCGTCCGTAGCAGCACGTGTGCGCCTCTCTGCACATATGATTGGTTGCATGTGCTGTGAAGGTTTTTTACGCATGACTTAGATCAACTAAAAACAGGATTATGGATTTTAGACTTTACAAAATGCATTTTGTTTCAGTTCAGTCTTTTTTAAAGGACTGGATTTATTAAAGGCAACCTGATAAAACTTTTGCAGAAGTTAAATGCTCCTTAGGTAAATGCATGCATACAGTAAACACACATTGTGAAATCTAATGATTACAAGAAAATGATGACAAATTAAGTTAGTGTCCATCCTGTACAGTAAATGTCTGATTCAGACACAAACACATTTTCAGACAAATGAAAGCCTGTATTCAATGTGAAATGCTTAACCACAACATAACAAACCATGACGGTAAAAATTCACTGCCCCAAAAAAACACATGGAAAATAAGATTCAAGCTCGTACCGTTTCTCCTCCACACTTCCTCGCGCCGCTTTCTTCTCTGGATTGTAGACTATTATTGTAACCGTAAAATTAACTGCATTTTACTCTCTTTGCCATTCACTTATTTAAGGTAGTGAGTGGTGTGGTGGAAAACCTTCTCTGAGGAAGAGTAGGGGAGGAGGAAGCAGGGGGATGAAAAGAGATGATGAGCACACATGCCTGCCAAACCAAAGCAGCCACTGCTGTTCTCATTCTAGCATAGCACGCTCAAGACAACAAGCTGTGAGAAAAACCTTCACGTTGAAGCTTCGATTGTGTCCAAACCACAGTTGCACTTTTTCTAGAAACTAAAACTGACACATGCAGGTCATTTGATGCAGCAACTCATCTCTGCTGGATGATAAACTCCACTCGCAGAGAGTCCCCGCAGCTCCCACCGGACTGCACATTTGCATCCCACCAGGAGATATAAAAACCGATGCAACCAGGGAGAATTTGAATCTCCATTTGAATTTGTCTAAGACAAGACTTGATCGTTACAATGACTGCACCCTGCAAAGGCGAGCGGAGGAAGGACTTTTAAAAAAAGAGAAGTCCAATGAAACGATGTTCCCCAATAGATGTTTTTCTATTTCTTTCTTATTTTATTATTCAAGAACGCTCCCGCAACCCTCCTCTGTCTTTACTGTAAGTGGGGCATTATGGTGTGTAAACTCTGACGCATGCGCGCAGGATGGTCTTAGTTCCAGAAACACATTACATTATTCATTTGGTTGGCAGAGTGGAGGCCCTTATCCCCTCGCCCTCCCATACCACAACACTCCACTGTGAGCTGCAGCAGCCAGTTTGCATGCCAGACCTGGATACCAATGTGCATCTGCGGGAGGATTATCAGCTTATCAGCACATGGGGCAAGACATTTGTGTGCACATATATGCTCAGGCCCTTAATAGAAACCAAATTCTAACCTGAAGAGTTGACTGTTTTCACAGCAGGCATCTTTATTTTACTCAAACTAAATCTAAACTTTCTACACAAAACACAAAAGCATGTTTTACATAATCTGAGGGTTTCCAAAAATGATTTATTTATTAAAATGTATTAAATAACTTCAACTAGGTAATTATTTTCTACTTGAAATAACAGTAAATACTTTTTTTCTTAAATGGGTCTTTTATTCCAACGTAATAAAATCTGTTAGTAATCCATCCATCCATCCATTATCTACCGCTTTGTCCCTAACGGGGTCGCGGGGGGGCTGGAGCCTATCCCAGCAGCC
>JBAMIG010000006.1:10966262-10991178 GCA_037177335.1 Kiunga ballochi
ATTACACTATTTTTGTTTAGATTCGGTCCGGGTGTTTGAGTGTTCAATATATATATATATATATATATATATATATATATATATATATATACACACATACACCTTCAGTACATTTTATAATACTCTCAGAAAGAATGAAAAATAGTTATGCAGTTATGAAGATTTGCTTGAAGGAATTACATTATTTTTTTTGCATTGCCTTTTTTTTTACTTTATATTTTTACAGAATTTATGCAACTATTCCAGAACTAATTCTGCAGACCAGCAAAACTTTTAAAATACTTAAAATAGATTTATATTTTCACTCTTGTTGTTTCTGGAATCAGTCTGAATTCTTGAATGTGTTGCTTGGTTTGCCACCGTAAAGGCAGAAGTAGTAGTAACAGGAAAGGAAATCAGTTTGAG
This sequence comes from Kiunga ballochi, assembly GCA_037177335.1. Lineage (NCBI taxonomy): Eukaryota > Metazoa > Chordata > Actinopteri > Atheriniformes > Pseudomugilidae > Kiunga > Kiunga ballochi. Next base: position 10,966,668 of record JBAMIG010000006.1, read on the forward strand.
GTTGGAAAGAGGAAAATAGTCTGAGATTTGAGAAGAGACAACAGTAAATGAAATATAAGGGAGGTACGTTTTCTAAAAACATACATGTTCTTAGAAATCACACAAAAATAACGAGAGTACGGGGGAGGAGAGACATGAGTTAGTGAAAGAACAGGTAGTGGGTGTAGATACTCTGAAAGATAAAGCAGAGAAGAGGGGAGGTTAAGACAGGAAAATCTAGTCCCAGCCTCTAACAATCTGTGTTGGCGACGAGACATGAAACAAGAGTCGACAGAGTTGAGTTACAAGAGGAGAGTAAGGGGGAGACAGAGAGAGAGAGTGAGAGGAGGGAGAAGAGCTGTGACATGACGGCTGGGAAATAAACAGCGATCGAGCAGGAGGTGAACACATGCACGCAGCCACAGGAAGTCGCAAAAGTCCTTGCAGGTGTATGTGTTTGTATGCGAGTGGGTGCATGTGTGCAGATGTCGGAGGGAGAGATGTGGTAGCAGCTCGCTATCATTAGCATCACCAAAAGGGAGTTTCACCATAAGATGGAGAACATGCACAGATGTGACAGAGAAAGCATGCTGACGGAGTAGTTTCACACTTTACTCTTCCCCTCTTTCAGCTCCTTATCTGGTCAGCAGTTTCTTCTCTTAGCACTCCACAACTGTGTGTGTGTGTGTACAAACACTGGAGCATCAAGGTGTGTGGGCGAACTACACACCACACCTTGCGTCAATTAATATGCATGAGCAAGAGAGAAACCAGATTTTTTTTACATGTGGTTTTATGATGTTTTTACATCTAACAAGCTTTTTTGAACTGATGAAGATGTGGAATGGCGACACACGTTTGCAGTGTGTGTGAACACAAAAAGGGGCAAACGAAAGAGTGATTAAGCTTCAGCACAGTTAAGCATTCAGTAAACTTTAAAGATACTTGCAGGAACTCGGCAGAGGTGTTTTAGAGTACTGGTCCATGATGGACTAGGTATGTTGGTGTAATTGCGAAGAAATGCAACAATAAATCCAAACTTTAATGTATTTGACAGAGTTTAAAAGGATTTAGTAGTTATATAAATAAGCTATAATTGTATATTTTTCTACAGGGCAACTAGGAAATATACATGTACATTAAGGACAGTAGACACTACTAGTGACAGAATGCTTTACAGCTGTGATTTCAGCATCTGTTATGTCACAAATGTGGTTTAGATCTATAAAAATTTTACTTGTTTTCTTTCATTTGGATCCCACGGTGCTGCTCGGCCCAGATCAAAGAAAAAAATCCTATTATTTAAAAAAAAGAGTTAAATGTTAAAATGAAATATTAAAGTATTTAACAGTTTAAGCTTGCATCTTCCAATATGAATTAATTAACCTCAGTCTATTCTTTATGTAGGAGCAGTAAGTGCTGCATGATAAACCAGACTTTCTTTCTGTGTTATGAATCAAACTGTAACTTTTAGTTAATTAATACCTTTCAAGTCTTGACTTATTGCAGTAACAACTGCTTAGCCCGTGAAATAAAGCATTGTGTTGGAAATAAGAATCACTAATGTGCATATTTACAAACACACAAAGATAACAAAAGCATTATTGCAAATTCCTTCATAAGTTATTAAAATGAATTCTTTCTTAATTCAGTTTCTCTTAGTCTCGGTTCTTGGGGCTTCCCTGTCCTACATGTTTAAAGTTTCCAACTTCAATGCATCTGATTCAGATTAACTCAAGTTTTTTGCAATCCTGCAAATGAGCCACATGTTTGAATCAGGTTAAAGTAGAGAAACCTCATGCTAAACATGCAGAGCAGGGATTCCTGAGGACCAGGAATGAAATACATTAAGATCCTCCTGCTCATATAAACTTTTTTAAAGATCCGATTAAATATTTTCCTAATTTTGTGAATTATAAAATACAAAATTTGATGGACTGTTGGAATAATATTTAGTGTGAAAGCATTTAATTTGTTCAGCTTAACTGTGAAGAAACACACACTTAATGCAAAATTAATTTAGAGCTGTGAGATGAAAACACTTGAAATGAAATAAACTGAAGAAAATGAGCGAAAGTGTTATCTAAGTGCTTTTTTCTCTGCAGCATTGTGCGGAAATATGATTAGACTACTGTGCCTGAAGTTGAGCTTCGGTAACGTGGGTGTTGGAGTAGGTGGGGTGGTTTTGAACAGGATGGTTAAAGAAATTGGTATTTGCAGACAGATGTTTATATGTTGGTAAAGTGTGAAGTGCTGTGTATTTGCAAGTAAATGAGCAACCCATTTTCTGAAAAACATCAGATGCTGATTTATTTTCTCTTATTTTAGTTGCACAGCTTCCCCAACTGTTTGGAAATATGGTAACACCCAGAACCAGCAGGAGGAGGAGCAAGGACTATAAGATTTAAATTAATTGAATTTTAAACAGCAAGAAACCTTAGATATTTCACATTGCATGATAAAAACACAAGACCACTGTGCGCACATTTAAGCGGTGTGACTATTACATTAACTTGCCAAATTGCTGGGAGGGTCACAACAGCTGTTCTCCCCTGCAAACGTCCTCTTTAAAAAGAAAGATTTTGCAAAAGCCCTGGACACAAACACACAGAGAAATGTTGCAAAACTAACTGATCCTGATCAGTTTCCTCTTCCTGTGCTCACTAAACATGGCCGACCACTGAAACAGATGCAGAGATTAAAGAAAAACAAATGCAATAGCAGCTAAGAGGAAGATGGTGAGGAAAAACGTAATTCCTGTTTTATTATTGGATGGAACATAAAGAAAACAGAAGATAAGGAAAAAATGTGTCACCTTCTGACAAACCAGCTCAATTGCCTTTTCTGAAAAAGTGGCGCATCTTCAGATATCAATAAAGGTGATCTGATTTCTCCAAAAGGATGACGGGTTTGGAATAGAGGCCTCCACCTGCTGGAGTTCCCCTTTAAATGACACATGAAAGGGGTCACTTGCAGCAGCAATGACACTCTTTGCCTGCTCATGTTTGGGTGTTTATTCTCACTTTCCCTGAAGTGTTGTCTCACTGTACCTATTTATGATAACCGCCTGCTCACTATTCACAGAAAAATATTGCACTGTTACTAGAAGAGCTGAATCACTATCGCTCCTTCACCCCGTGGTCTTTTCACATGCTCTTTTTTTTCCTTCTTCTTTTTCTTACTCTTTACAAGAAGAACAGTCACGGCCACCTGTCAATCGGTTAACAGTGGTGTGGGCTGTGAAGCTGGTGGTCGAGAGCAAGGGAGGACTGTCAAATGCTACAGAAACTCATGACTGAAAAGAGGAAATGGCAGATACATAACTTCCTCTATTGACACAGAGCAAATGGGGGCAAGACTCAACTGTAGCTGCAGAATGGATTACGGACAATGTGTAGTCACAGCCTCAAAGTGGTGAAACAACAGATGAATACGGTGAAAAAGCAAATGGTTTTAAAGCTATAATTTACATGATAACATGCATTAAAATAAAGGAAACTTGCATTCATAACATGTAAAGATGACAAAGTCAAATCACTCAATGAGCCATCGTGACCCTTACGCATACGGTGACACAGAGTGTTTTTTTTTTTTTTTTGCTTTGATATTATTCAGGGAACCTAAAGGTTTTCACAGAACCGGCAGCGTTGCACAGGAGCAAGGACGACAGCAAACAGGGTGAGACACCTTCAAATATTAAAGGCAAAAGAAAAACACCTCTACCTCTCTCAACTCCCGTTCTCCCTCCCCCGTTCTCTCTCTTTCTCCCCACCTTCCTCCCACTCACTCGGTTTGAATGAAACTGAAAAAGCCATGTCTGAAAAGGGGGAATTTATATGGGCTCACATGCCCTAATTAAATCATTTCCTGGAACAGTGTGAACATGTATGTGTGTGTGTCTGTGTTCCTCGGCTGACAGACCACTCAATGTCACTTCCCTCTAACCACCAGTTCATGGACACATGGCAGTCACCGGTCGGGTAAACCAATGGTCACATGATTTGTCAGACCAGTTTTCCCACTACAAACATGCAAATTCACTCCCAAAGTTGCAGACGTTAAAACAGGCATTGCAACTTTTATACATTTCAAACTTCGTTCAAAAATCTCATTGCAAACTACAGGATGGTTCTGCATCATTTATTTGGAAATTGTAGTCCTGATGGTATTATTTATCACGTAAATTGTAAATAATTTGATTTTTAATAGTATTTGTATTACAAAGATGTTCTAAAAAATTATACAAATGCAATATCATTATTCTGCACAGAGTATTGTTAAAATATTGCAATAAAATCAAATAATGCGCCCAGAAATGCTGCTGATATCTTGGTTTATCATATCGTTTGTTTCTTTTTGGCAAATATGTAAATATGTAAATCTTTTAGACAGATATAAAGCAGGATGGGGTGTTTTTCTCTGTGGGTTAAGGATGCTTAACATCAGAAATATCAAAGACACTGCTTCCTTATGTGGTTTGATATGGAGAAGTCTTTTAATCAGATCTATAACTATAATTTAAATTGTGTGCAAAACCAGAGAAATGGCACTGGAGATAAACATGGAAAACATTCATGCTCATTTGAGCCTTTACATAAATTACTGTGCTTTGGGTTGATTGCATTCATGGTAACATTTAATTTTATACATTTATTTTTAATCTGTGCAATCTTAAATGAGACTGCATTTTTGCTGCCAAAGCCAAAAGAACAATTAATATTTAGTGTTTCCTTCATTCAGCCCATCACTGTAACGCTACGTCAACAGGACTTTAACACACCCCAAAAGCCTCTTTGTGTTTATTATTTAACAAAACCTATAAATATCATCAGCTTGTTCTTGACACGATGATTATTTTTGGCATCATTCCTAAGCCATTTTAAAAGGCCAGTTGGAGTTATGGAGCTTCTGCAACCAGCAAACCACAGAGGAGTTAACTTCCAGGTTGCCTATAAAATATTCAGCTGCTTGACCACTTTATTCAGCTCATATTTTGTTCCAAGGACAGGGGATGTCTTCAGGAGTCTCCTCCCACACCATGAAGACCTGTGTTTAGTTTTTGTGGTACAAACTGAGTCACAGGAGCAAAGAATACGTGATAGCTTCATAAGGCTCAGCTTTATGGCTGAAATCAGCAGATTAGTTTATTCTCAGCAGCTGTCCTTACCGTGTACATGCTCAGTCTGATAAATGGATTTTTGATTATTTCTGTCTGATAAGAAATAGACTGAAGTTGCTTTGTTAAAACACTTATCCCTGTTCTGTTGTGTTATCCAAGAAGAGAGGTGATAAACTATTACTTCATGACATTTTTACATGATAAAACCAGTAAAGGAGAAACAGGCAACAGCTCAGTTTTGTTGAACATTTCTGGTGTAGTTGTGAGGAAAATGCTGCAGAAGGTGCACCTGAAGGAGTCCATTACTGTGAATGTAAAATATATCAAAGAGTATTCATATTATACGAACATGAGCGATACATGTGTTTTACTATTAAAAAGATGCATTTTTGGATCACTTAGCTGCTGTGCTGCTCCTCACTAATCTGTCACCAACACACCAGCCTGAAGTGAAAAGGCCAGTTACATTTATTTTACAGACAACCAATTTACACATCAGGTTAGCTGCCTCCTGATACCGCAGAGGATGTGTGATAATCACAGTACAGCAGTGACAACCTCCCCCTCTGTTGCACAAAACAGAAATGGACTACATCAAACAGAAATTAAAGTTTGTTCAAGTTACTTTTTTTATAGCATGTGATTAGCGCTGTATGTAAATTCAGAAAATGAATATCTATCAAAAACTTTCCCTCTGCTTTGTCACCAAGTGCAACTATTTAGGATGGCACATGGGGATGATGTTCTCATCACTTTGAAGCGTATACTTGACACAAAGTTTCTTTTTGGAAATAAATAAATTCACGTTTGCATATTATAGAACAAAATATTTACTTAGCACAAAGAAAAGGAAACTAGAAAACAAAATGCGAATAACAGACAAAAACAAAGACAAAGGTGAGATCAGTACAATTTAAGTGATCTGTTGGTAATTCCTAGGTTTTTTTAATATTGCAAAATCTACATTTCTGCTTAGAAAAAGTCACAATGTCAGTTTCTTCCAATATTGTGCGGCTCTACTATAAATCTGTGTTTCTCTTGTGAAATGAAACTCACAAACCATAATATTCACACTTTGATACACAAGTTGCCCTAAATGAACACACATTAAACATCCCAACGCAGAAAGGCTTTAGAAAAGGGAGCTAAAGTGACCAAGAAGTGGAAAAAAAATGTGATTTATGTATGTTTTTTATGATATAAAAATAAAACAATAATAACATATTAATGTGAGGTTAAAGGCACCCGCAAAAAGTCCCGTCTCTTCTGTCTGGTATGAAACAGCAGGGACCCAATTCCCCTTTGAGACTTCATGTAATGATATTTCTAAATCAAATTCTATACTTTTATTAAAACCTCACAAGGCTTCTATAAATAACCTGATTATCATAGAGCTGGCACACATACTGAGAGACAGAAGGAAAATGAACCGGCCACATGCATTGTACATATTTCATACATCACCAAACTTGGTTTCCATTGCACACACCTATAAACCGTTCCTCTTATTGTGTAGACATAACACTTCGTACTACTTTGTTTAAAGCCACTAAGGACTAACTCTGTCATGCTTTGGTCATTTAAAAAGACAAGTGTTGAACAGAAAAAAGGCAAGAAAGACAGGGTGACTTATTCCTACCTCCAGTCCATAAACTCAGGAGACGATGGGTGCCGGCTCTCTATCCGTTCTTCCCTCACCTTTGGTCAATTTTTCAGAAGTCAGAGGTCATAAACCTGTTAGAGAAGGAAGTAGACAGTTTGAGAATCCCACACTGTGCATAAAGAGATACCAGGAAAACACTCTGACCCATAACTCATTTGTTTCATTTTGTTTTTGCAAAAGTTAGCAACAGTGCGTGTGGATAAACCCATATGATACATCACTCTGGTCTGGGGAGGCACAACGTTCCAGTGAAAGAGCAGACAAAGAAAAAAAAAGTACACACACAGAAACCGACTGCTTCCTGTATACTTTTCAATTCTTTGGAAAAGAAGCCCTCCAACTGTAAGCTCGGTTGGGCAAGCCCACACATTTACAGACATTACACACACAGGGAAACAGATATTGACTTCACAAAGGAGGCCTGCACACAGCAACCCAGGATGGAGGTCAAGCCAGGACAGCAGCAACAATGAATGAAACACAGCTGCCTAATTACGTTGCACACTGTGAGGGTGAACAGAATTTATTTCAAAACCCAGCTGATGGCTCCTCTGTGTCTGCAGAGCCATCCCAGTTTGAGAAAGGATTGGAAATGCCCAGTCACATGATAATGGTGGCTGATACACAGAGACTAAACAAACAAGTTTCCTCCCCTTCAAACTTATCCGCCCTTAAGTCACAAGCTTACCCACAACTGGAGGCCTTACTGGTGATTCCTCAGCCTCCCACAGTTCCTTTAGAAATAGAGAGGTGAACCTACAATACTTACATGAACATTTCAAGATTTAACTGAATAAGCAGAGGCCAAGACGGGAAACCAAACCCAAGCCAGTTGAGCTTGTTAGGCCGGTCTGTCAGAGGGGAGCGTCAGGAACACATCTACCTCTGTAATGACGCACGCCCACAAGCCCACTGGCTCGGCAAGTCCTCCCCACCCAAGATGCAGACAGAAGCCTTAACCCAACATTACAGTCTGAGCAGATCCCATTGTAACACAGGATTGGGTCAGGATTAAAATAAAACACTGGGTGCGCCCTGGGGAGGACGATAATGATAATGATGATTAACAGACCACTGAAGGGAGATCATTTAGGTACAAGAGGCTAAATCCAGCATATTCACTGGACTGTGCAGAGGCAGGTGATGTGCGTGAGAGCAGGTTAGGTTTTGGATGTCAGCCGGTGTTCTCGGCTATAATTAGCAGCCCAGTCTCCAGAAATGTACCCGCCGACCCTGCTCACACTCGCTCACCTGGACGCGAAGCGCGCAATACAAACCAAACAGTGGCCGTAGCTCTTGTTCCCTGGAAGGGGGAAACAATGACAAATAAAAATAAACTAAACTGAATGGTTCATAACGTGCTTTTAATAGACTAAACGCGCTGACTAAATGTCGACGGATAGGCTGCTCGTGACGTGGTTAGTCCTCCCGTGACCCCGGTCAGAAGCGACAAGGAGGAGGAGACAAGAAGTTGAAACAAGCCGGTGTTATCACATAAACAAACATGTCGATTACATTTTATTTCACCCCAAGTCCTAAAGTTTGGTGTTATTTTGAGAGCTGACAGGTGAAGCTGTTACCTGAGTGCCGGTGTGTCACCTGTCCCGAGTCGTCGCCTCCCACCTGTCCTGCCTCCACACTTCCTGGATTATTCCGTCCCACCCTGCTTACTTCTTCTACTTCTTTTTTTTTATATAATCCTCCGAGTTCTTGTCTTCTTCTTTGATTTGCAGGGGGAACCAGAACCACTTCGGTCGTCACAGGTTCGACACACCGGGAGGGGGTTCTGCGTTTGTCTGCTTGGTCCTCTGCTCTCCTCTCCCCGCAGACCGCACACCGGCTCTCTGGGCTGCTCTGACCCCCCGTGTACTGCCTCCTCTCGCCCACTCCGACTCCCAGCTCCTCCTTTCTGAGAACCAGGAAGCGGCTTGCCCTACTTACACCCAGCCGCGGATTGGCTCTGGCAGTGCTGGAGAGGAGACCGCCGGGGTGGGCAGAGTAAGGGAGGGGGAATGACGGACAGGGTCTGGCTGTGGTCCGATAGGACGTCAAGGGTGTCTGTCGTGCTGTCAGCGGTGAACCACGGAGGAAGGTGGGCAGGTTTGGAGACCCCGCTCCTCCTCCCTCTTTCTCTTTCGCTCCTCTGAGCATCACTTCGCGGAGGTGCGGGCAGGGAAAGCGGATTGAGAGATAACTCTCAAATGCAAAAGCATTTTTACTCAAAACAGAATTAATAAAGGCCTACCATATCCTCTTTCTTACCATGACTCAGCAATATTTCCAGAGAAAACATCTGGAATTCGGTGGCCATGCATGGAGAAGTGGAAGTCAGCCAAAAGACTCCCAAATTGTGGCTGAGCGGAGGCTGGCACATCATTCAAGTAAACGGAAACTAGTTTGATCAATTAATCTCACAGAGGATGTGTCACATCCAATATGGTGGTGGCAAAAGGGCAAGAATCGCAGGGACTTTTTTACTATGACGTTTTCTTCTTAATCAGTTAAAAGACTATTAAAAGTATTGCTTGCTCACAGCAACAGTAAATTTAAGCAGAGGCATATTTTCCAGAGAGGAAAGTTGGATAGCTTTGTGTTTTATGTCACTAAAAAGTACATAGGCCTATATTTCCAAAGAAAAACGAGGAAAGTAAGAAAAACATGTAACGTTTTGAAGATGTCAGACCTATGCTGTCTGTTTGAAGTGGTGGTGGGAATCACCGTGCTTTTTCAAAGCTTGAATCTCATTCTGGAGTGTGTGTTGGTGGGTTTGTAGTGAGGCTGCAGGAAGTCTATATATAATTTTGCGGTGAACACAGTCAGCCCACCCATTACCACCCCTCTCAAGCTTAAATCTGTGCTAGTTATGTGGTTGAGCTACCAGAATAAGAAATTACACACTGTTTGCGTCGCAAGTGCACCTCTTGTTTGTGTTTGCGCAGTTTTCGAGAACTGTGCATACCTTCAAAAAGTCACTAGGATGACAGCGGGGCATATAAAAATAATAAGTTCTCACTATGCAGTTTTTAAAACTTGATATATAACGCTTAGGCTATTTATATTCACAAAATCCCACATATGTCTATCTTGAATCTATTTTGCTCTGTGGGTTTTTTCTAGTCTTTCTTTCTCTCTTTTTTTTTGCTTCAAAACTCAGTTTTCCATTGACATCACAACACTGTTTGTCATTTAGACAACCTATCTATGTAAGAATCGGTATTATACACTGTTAGGCAAGGCAGGTTTTATTCATATTGTACATTTAATGCACAAAACAATTCAAACCTTATACATAACATTGAACTTTTTTACATTTTCACTATTAAACATTTAAATATCATGTGTATCTTGCTTTACACAATACATAAAGCATGAAAAGCATTGCAGTGAGGTGTAGGAAGCATTAAAAGCTTTAAATAAAGTAAAGTAGATCAAATGCATAAAATAAGTGATAAGTTGTGGACTGTGTACACGTGTCACTGTTTTTAAGCGTGCAGACAAACTGATCCACATAATCTTTTGCATCCAAGTGATGTATGTTTAACACTGTTTTACAGTTACCGTGTGGTGTAGTAATATACTCCCAGTGTAAAGCAGTCTGAGGTTTATACTAGAGTAAAATATTTTCCTTTGTACATTATTTTCCTCTATAGCCTGAGTTATTCATAAATTGTTAAACTTGAATTTATTTCTGAATTTGTCTACATTTGGCCCACATTTTATCATGAAACTGCTTCACTTTTAGCAATGCAGTCGTTCACATGAAACCATTGGGAGGATTATGCAACCTGTAAACCCAAGGCCATGAACTGTTTTAAAGCACATCAAGAAGGATCGTTTTATGAAGAAACTGTGACGAATGCAACAAAGCAACAAAATGAGAAAAAAGTCATTATTTAGTTTCTGCCTGGTAGTACATTTCCAGCAGGTAGAGATCTCTCTCAGTCTATTTCAGAGCCACAGTGACAGGCAGCAATTACAAGTCCTGTTTATCCCCCTACCTCTATTCATGGCTGGTAATCCAGGAGGGTGTGCCATCATAAACCTCTTCCACTTCTCTTCCACTGATTCCACAGTGACCTCCCCTCTTCTTTTTACTTCAGAAAGTCCAGAAGGTTTCATGACATTATTATTTTCTTATATAAGAAGATTATTACAAATTCAAGCAATTGAAAACCTGCTATAGTTCCCCTCTCCTTCTTCCGCCTGTGCTCATAACATTATTGAGGTGTCATCCCCACCTAGTGGTTGCTGTCCGACCTGCACTCCGGAGTCTCAAATAAAAATCAGTGTGTCTGAGGTCATAAGAGGTACCGCAGAGGTGCCCAAGTCGGTCCTCAGTGGTCATTGTCCTGCTGATTTTGTACTGTTCCAACACATCTGGATTCCATTAAATGGTTACACAAAACCAATGAAGTTCAGCATAATGACTGATCAGCTGTGTTGGACCAGGAATACATGGAAAACCTGCAGGATTGTGGCCCTCATGGACCAGAGCTGGACACTCCTCAGAGACAGCAGTTCCACTTTTTTTTAACTTAGCACCTGTAACAAGCACATTAGTTCTCCTGCATAGGAAGGATAAAAAAATCTCTTGCAGGCTAATGAGAAAAGAAAAAGAACAAAGGAGAGACAGAATATTACAGACAGGAAAGGGGAATAGTGCGACTGTAATCCACCCTCATGAAAGTGGATGTTCATTTGGTTCCTTTCAAGAGCAGCAGAGACTTAAGTATCCTCACATTTACAAGCTTAACCTTGGATCTGAGTGTGCATGCCCTCTGCTGAGAGGTACAAGATTAGAGTTTGAGATCCAGCAGCAGAATGAGAAAAAGATAGTTCTTACGAATAGAGACAAGATGCTGTTACAAAGCCCTGCTGTGTTGTGTTTAGCCGTACCCCTGATATTCAGAGATCATGTGTAGGTGTGGATGGATGGATGGATGGCCGGACGGATGGATGAACAGATGGATGGATGGGCGGATGGACGAATGGATGGATGGACAAATGGGTCTCAGTCACAGAACCGTACACAGTAATAACAGCTTTGTCACACAGGATGCAATTCATTCTTCAACCAGCCTTTTGTCACACGGTGGTCTCAGATAAACCCCACTCCAAGAATGTGAGTATTGCTATCCATCCATCCATCCATCCATCCATCCATCCATTATCTACCGCTTTGTCCCTAATGGGGTTGCGGGGGGGCTGGAGCCTATCCCAGCAGTCAACGGGCGAGAGGCAGGGTACACCCTGGACGGGACGCTAACACACAGAGACAAACAACCATACACACTCACACTCACTCCTATGGGCAATTTAGAGTCTCCAATCAGTCTATCCCCAAAGTGCATGTCTTTGGACTGTGGGAGGAAGCCGGAGTACCCGGAGAGAACCCACGCTAACACAGAGAGAACGTGCAAACTCCACACAGAAAGGTTCCCGGCTGGAGTCCTGCCCACACCAAGGCTCGAACCTTGCTGTGAGGCCACTGTGCTAACCACTGCGCCACCTTTTCCCAGTATTTTTTTATCTTGAAGGATTATTCCTACTTGTTGCAGAATCCCATTCTGATATCTGGCTGCATTGAAACTGAAATAATAACAAGCCTTAATTTGCAGTGAGGAAAATGCAGCCCAGACCATCACACCAAAGGCTGTTACCCTATCAGTGTAGCAGCCATTACAGCATCCTCTCCTCTCCACACTTTAACTGTACAGGTACTACAATCAGCACCTGGAGTAACAGGAGCTTGGACACCATTGAATTTACAGAAAAAATGACTCCAAGCTTTTGACTGGTAGTCTATAAAATGCTCATATTAGTTGGCTTTGATGTCAGTGGTTTAAGCTAAAAAAAACACACCTCTGAAAGAAGATCTAAGAAGTATCAACAGTTTTTTAAAGATATAAATTTAAAAGAGAAATGTGTTTCCTGGTTTTTGCTCTCAGCAAAGGAGGCACGCCTTTGCTTTTGGGATGAAAGCATGGAGGACACGGAACCTTTTGACAGGGGTGTAAGGCTTCAGATGTTTTATGATCGCCATCATTTGATCTAGTAAAGATGCTAAATGAAGAATTAGGTCCAAAGTAGGGATCCAAGAGGAGGAATTTATTACGTGATTGTAAATTTAGACTTGCTTTGTTTTGTGGGTCTCTCTTAGCATCTAATTTTTTTAAAGAAAAATTATTTATATTATTTTACAAGTAACGGCTCTTCTTTGTGAGCAATATGAAATCTATCACATATTCTCAGGAAATTTGGTGCAAAGATACAGACGCTCAACTGTTTTATTTTTCTTTTTTAACCACACAAATAGGCCTTTTTGAAGAATGCACTGTTGATGTTGCTGAAGGCTAGTTATAGTTATCTGCTATAAATGTAACCTAAATTTGATCTAAATAGAAAGCTAAACCTTTTCATTAAACCTTAACCAATCATTAACTGCACTGTTACGGACACCTACCAATCAGTAACAATTTGTCATTTTTTTATCCTGTCAAACTGCATGCACCCTCACCTGGAGAGGCCTGGATCAGCCACATCTTCACCTGCACCCTCTGGATTCATCAAACCCCTCAACCAACTAACACACCAGCATCCAGGAAATAAAAGGCCACATCATCATACATTCACTGAGAAACTGTGTGGAAACAGACTCTTTCTCCTGGGCATGTGAATCTGCAGACTTCTAACCTTTGTGACTTCGGCTTGGTATTTGTGGTGCACTTTGTACATTATCTCATTTTGTGGTGTTTAGCGTAGCTTAGAATTGGGTTTTGGTATTTACACTTAGTTTAGTATTTAGGATTCTTGTATGTTGTATGTGTATATAGTTTGGTTCCAGTAGTGTTAAAACTACTTGGTTTTCTTGTTTATTTGTATCTTTAGATAATGTGTAGGCTGAGTTGGGATAGCTAAGGTTTTGTTTGTTTGTATTTATACATAGACATAACTTGTAGTTTTGTAAATATATTTCATAATTTGTTTGTACATATAAATAGGATTTAAGTATTTTGTTTGTCATTAGTATTAGATATTGTTCATTTGTTAACCTTAGTTTATTGGAGCTGCTCTCCCTTTTTCTTAACATTTGGTTTGGCATTGTATGTTGCTAACCTTGGGGATTTGGCCATCCCAGTTTATGTTTGTTAGGATTTTGTTATATTCCTTTGTTGATTTGAGTAGCTTTGTGAACCCCAACTCTGGTGGTCTCGGACCACTATTGTGTACCGATACCCTCTTGGAGATTAATAAATCAATTTTCACCATTTTACAACTGTGTAACTCTTAAACCCCTTCTGCCAAACAGTGTCGTAACATGCTCTGAAATGTTGGTAGATCAATACGACACGCGTAATGATATCTAAATCCACTTTATTCTTACATCCAGATGTACATAATCATCAGTCATTTTCTTGTCACATCCTCATCATCACAAGCATAACCTTCATTGCCGCACTCAAGATCATCATTTTGACTGCATTAGTAGCTTTGTCTTTTCAAAAGCTAAAGCTGTGATACATAAAAAATAAAACATTTGGTCCTTAAATATATAATCTAGGCAACATGGTATTAGGGGTTAAGACAGAAATGTCAGAAAACACCAAACATCACTGGAAATGGCGCTGAAACAGTGTCAAAGGGTGACAGAAGGAGGAGATCGCTGGTTGAACATGAGGCTGATGTCAGCAGAGAGCAAAGTGTTGGGCAAACCGAGAGAAAGGAAGTGAGTTTGCGAGTGTTAAAGTAACAGTTAGCAACCAGAGCTGTGAAATCAGATGAAAGACAGCCAGACAGACGAGAGATGAAAGACAAAGAAGCAGAGGGTTGAGGAAGCATACAACAGATCCACAGAGAGGCATCTATTTACAATATGGAGAGCTGGCCACAGTGCACAGTAGAACCATTTTGTGTGTCACACACGCGCGCAAACACACGGACACACACATACACACACACACACACAAAAAAAAAAAACACAATTTACAGAAGCTGTCAAAATGAACAGGTAGTTTTTAAATTGTTTGTATTGTTCAAAAACTAAACACCAAACACCCGGGACAACAAAACTACCAGTGGATTTCTCCTAAGAATTCAAATTCATATGTGTCTCAACTTTACAGCGATTTTTTTTCTCGTATGATACATCTGTATAAGTATTTTTTATTGTGATGAGAAAATATTACACTTCAGTGTAGAATGGGAAGCAGGAGGGAGTTGGAGCTGGAGACCAGGAGGTGTCTGCTCTATTGCCTGTATTTTAATGTCACCGTGGACTTCCTTCCCAACAGCAACACAATTACTGTCTTTTCACATTTGTAATCAACGTCACTTCATTAATAATCAAAGTTTCTGCCTGTACTGTCTGAATAAACACAGGTATCGCTGTTTTCAATCACCTTTACCACCCCCAGACATTACTTTCATCCATGTTTTCTGTTTAGTGCAGCATTGTCCCACTTCCGGTTCCCCGCTCGCTCCGACAATCACTAACACAGATATGTATGTATACTTTTGGATATTTTTTAGACTCTGCTGTTGCAAGTACCACCCATTTTACAGATCCGTTAGGTCTCCCTTCTTGATCAATGTCTTGCCTGAGAGTCACATGAATGCCTGATGTTCTTACACAATCACAACCTAGAGTAAATGCGAAAAGATGTTATTTGTCCACATTAAACTATCAGCTACGTGGTGCCAATTCTGACATAAGTCTGCATATCCCGGCTCGTTTAATTGGCACCGGCTGCATCTCAAAAATTTTCCTGAAATGTTTTTTTTATCTTTTGTTCTTACATGTTAGCAGGCAGTTTGTGCCTCAGTCCCTCTGAGTCTTTTCTGGTGAGTGACAGCTGAGGGTCCTTCTTCCCTCCTCTAGGAGAGGGGGACTTGGCAGGGGTGGCTGCATGTGCTATCTGGTTGGGTGAAGTGGCAGGTGTCTGAGAGGTCTGGACAGGGACGGAGGATGGGTTATGTTTCTGTGAGCTTGTAGGGGCAGCTGTTAAAGTTTGTTTTGGGGAGGGACCAACAGCAGACTTAACATTAGGAGAAGTTGTGGTAGTGACTGATGAAGAGATAGGAAGGGAGGAAGGGCTTGTGGAGCCCTGGTTTGGGCATGGAGTTGTTGAGGATGAGGATACTGATGGGATTTGTTTGACATGGCTCAAGCCTGATGTTGGACTTTGTGTAAAAACAACAGAGCTTTGCTTCACAGGATGAACAGAGAAAGTCACTTTAGTTGGAGAGCTGGTGCTTACAGGTGCTGGGGTAGGGACAGAAGATGGAACTGGGGCAAGAGGTGTGACTGGATTTTGGATCTGGCTTGAGGTGGGGCCTCTGGTGGAAGCAGAGACAGGAGGCTGGAGACAAGGTGCTTGATTCTGGGATTTACTTGGAGAGAGCCCAGATGTGGTAAGGACAGGAGATATGGAGGCTGTGGGAGTCATCGCCTGGATCACAGTTACAGTTGCAATGTTTTGAGTAGGAGTTTGGGAAGGAGTAGAAGGTCGAGTACGACTTGTCTGAGTGGGAGTAACTGGTGAAGGGGCTGGGGTCAAGACAGGATTTGGGCCAGACAACAAAGAAGCTGATGGAAGTGTGACAGATGCCTTGGATCTAGGGCTTTGGGGATGGGGTGGAGAAAAGGAAAGGAAAGAGGATGGGGGAGAAGAGGATGTAAGTGGTGCCTTGGGACAGTGAGGTAGAGGAACTGGGGTAGAAACAGAGGATGGGGGTGGTGTGGAGGATGGAGAGGGAGAGGGAGAGGAAGAGCGGGGAGAAGGTGTAAGAACCGGTTTAGGACGAGGAGTCGATAGTGGGCTTGCTCCTGCTGAAGGTGGGGTGGAACAGGGAGGAGGGGAGGATGATCGAGATGGAGTTGTTGGGACTGGCTTTGGACGAGGTGTCTGGGAGAAAATAGCTGTAGGAGAGGAAGGAGCTGGGGCAGGGAATGGGATGGCAGAGGGGAGTGGGGTCTGCTTTGGAGGGGAGGAAGATGGCATAGTTGTAGAGGGTCCATGTGCAGATGTTGGTAAAGAGGCAGCATGAGCTGTAGATTGTGTGTATGTGGGCTGGATAGGAATGATATCTTGTGCTTGAGCAGGATATGGTATATTTGTCACCAGCTGCAGTGGAGGATTGGTGGTGAGCATTCCTGCACTGCCTCCCCTGGCTAACTGCCCTGCCAGGAAAGGAGCTGCCAGCAAATTACCACCGGATGCCTTCCGATGGAGAGGAGGATGAGGCTGCACACCAGCCCACGAACGGTGAGGCAGGGTAGGTTGTGAGGCTGACAGCAACCTGGCCTCCTGGGTCAGTCTGCCTAATGCTGGCAGACCCTGACAGCTATTGCCGCCATGACGTAACAAAGCCTCTTTTGCACCCTGCTGACTAGTGCTGCCATCAGACGGGCAACTGGAAGAGGCCGTTGGGTTGGTGGTTGGTACTTTGGGGAGTGACGAAGCCGGTCCTCCTCCTGTTGGGGTTCCAGATGCTCCAGCAGTCACTGAGGGATAATCAGCATGAAAGCGTGGGTTGTAATGGAGAGTCCTTCCTTGTATGGAAGTTGGGACAGCAGACACTGGAGTGGATGGTGTTTTAGCAACTGGAGGTGATATCATACCACCTGGGGGGCCAATGGTTGAGGGGGAAGCAGGAAATCCTCTTGGTGACAAACCACTCATTCCTCCTATAGCCATCATCCCAATGAGTGAGCTCACAGAGGGGCGAAGAGGCTGCAGAACAGGTGGCCGGGGAGACGAAAGAGGAAAGGAAGAAGAAGGAGATGGGGAGATCAGAGGAGAAGGCAGGAAGAAAGCCCCTCCCAGAGCATGCTGATGTTGCAGCTGCTGGAGTTGCTGTTGCTGCTGCTGCTGCTGATGCATGAGGGCAATGGCAACATTACTGGTGGCCGCTGCAGTCTGCAGGGGAGCGTGGACCAGTGGTGCCCAGATGACAGGGCGTGGCCTTGGGGACACTGTGCCACTCCCACCCATCACTCCACTTCTTCCTGCAGCAGCAGCTGCGATGGTGTCCTGCATGGCTGGCATGCTGTCATGTTTAACAATCTGCTGCACCAACATACTGTCACAGGAACCCAGACCCCCCGCTGCAAGTCCACCTCCAGCTCCTGGACCCCCTCCACCCCGGCCTCCACCCCGACCCATGCTGCCCCCGAGAGACCCCCCCTGAGAAGATTTCCGCAGGAGCATTGAGTTCTTTCTGCCTGTAAGGGAGAAAAATAAAAAAATGTGAACACAAAGAGTCAGAAGATCAAAACGTGATACAAATATTCAAAGAAGATTTAAAATGAAAAAGGTGTAAATAAGATGGTGGGAGAAATGAAGCAGTCAGAAATTGGTGTTACCAATACGGTCCAAACGGTCAACAGCAACAGTTTCAAAGGCACGCCGCATCATTGGATGTTCCTCCAGAACCTCATTAAAGCTGTCCACACTGAGAGAGTACAAACGGCAATACGTGTCTGCACGGACGCTGGCTGTCCTCCGTCCACGTGTCAACAAACAGATTTCTGATAATATGAGCAGAGATTATGCCAGAAGGGGGGAAAAAACACTGAAAGGAATCTTTATCTCAAATTAACCACATTGTTCACGTCCATGAAAGCCCTTATGAAGAACTTATCGAAGCTAGACAATTAATGCTCAAATACTTCTAACTCCCCTTTGACCCCTCAAAAATTACATTTCCTCACCTCCAAAGTAAGACCCATCACTCAGCTTGGTTTCTTTGTTGCCACGGGTCAGCACACTAACTCGTCCATGCTGGATAAAATACATTTTACGCCCAACGGTGCCTTCACGAATTATGAAGTCAGCTGGCTGAAACACCTCAAAGCGCAGCTTGGTCAGCACAGCAGTTACAAAGTTGGGATCGGCATTGGCAAACAGCGGCATGTTTGCCACCAGGCTCCGGCAGTTAAAGCTGACAATCTCCTAAATGAGAGGAAACAAAAAAGGAAGTGAGAAGTCAAGGAGATTTAGCAGAGACAGCTGCACAGTGCAGGTGGATATGTACCTCTTTCAGAGGTTCACTAAGTTCTCCCAGGATGTTTTCCTCATCAAACATCTTTCCTTGGAACCGATGCTCATAATACTCATGGATCTTTTGCCGCATATCCGCAGGAAGCTTATGGAAGGACATATACTGTTCCACCTGCTTGTACTGCAAAAACAAAAACACATTCACTTTCAGAAGATTTGATGTAAACAACATTTCCTTTGACACACACTTTGCACTATTACTTTTGTAAGTAGTTCATTAAAATGTCAGTTAAGTCTACTAATTCCCATCTCTTTGTTCTTTGAAAGAAGCAACATTTATTTTTAAAATGTTATTTTTACATCTATAAATGTGCCTCACTTCATAGGCAGTAAAGAGAAATGAGTGCACACACTGTCAATGTTATTTGCATGACGATACTGAGGAAGCATTTAATCTGTACACTCAGTGATCACACAGATGTTATCAGGAATGTATGCAGGAAATAAAAAGTGATTTTGGGAACAAGTGACTTGCAGATTTTTCTCTTAAAACCTCTGAATCCCTGTATATTACTCAGTTACTCTATAAGAAATGTCATATTTTTATCTCCATTCATAAAAAAGCCTCATTCTGGCATTTTGTCAAAAAATACACGGCCAAACATCCTGAGGAGGAAGAAGAGAAAGCATCACAGAGGGATAAGACAGACATAACTTTATTGATCCCTTTGGGGTGACTCTCTCAGGAAAATTCAGAAAACGCCCCCTGCAAGGCTTATAACACTGACAGATATTGATTAGTTTTATCAGTTCATAGCAACAGTCTATGAACACAGAAGCAGATAAGAGCAGGTGTTGAAAAAAAGAGTAGCCGTAACCAGGTGGCTGGTAAGTTTAGTGGAACATTTATGTTGAGTTTAAGTTGGAAATCCCAAAGAGAAATACCATCAAAAAGAGTGAAAAAAAAAGACCAAAACATCAAAATATTGAGAGAGGTCCTATTTTAAAATCTGTATTAGAATCTTTCATGTTGGAAATGTTAAAGCAATTCATTACTAAGAGTGTATTCCCAAAAGGCTATTTTCAGATAAATAAAATAACACAGAATAAACTTTTTTTTTAAGAACAATAAGTATTAGCGGAAAGTAATCACATGATCAGATATGTTTCACTCTGTTTTATCCAAATGATCTTCTGATGGTTCTTATTTGAAGGCTGGGAAAGTGGCAGTACTTATCTTACAGAACATTAATGCACAATGTTAAAATTGTTACAAAGGCAAATAAATAAATGAATGAAAGTCAACTATTAATTTGTTTTAGCCGAAAACAAATTGACAGCATTTCCATCTTTCTGATATACAGCTTTCAGATTCATAACACTTGTATTTGTGTTCTTTGAACTCTGTCAAAATAAAATTGATGAGTGAATTAATTAAAAATATCAACCACTATCTTAGATAGCATTTAGATGGATGGATCATCTGATTATCATGTGAGAGATGCGTACAGCAACAGATTGATGAGTCATGTTTCACCTTCTCCTGATACTGTCGACGTGAAGAGTCCAGTGACTGTATGAGAGCGGTGGCGTGGCCGATGAACATGGCGTAGCAGGTGGCGCCTACGATCATGCTAAGCATTGTGAGCCACACATCAGTCATCCCCTCTGGAGCCTGGGCACCATACCCAATGCACAACATGT
This sequence comes from Kiunga ballochi, assembly GCA_037177335.1. NCBI lineage: Eukaryota > Metazoa > Chordata > Actinopteri > Atheriniformes > Pseudomugilidae > Kiunga > Kiunga ballochi. The sequence goes on from JBAMIG010000006.1 coordinate 10,987,135, forward strand.
GGCTCATGGCTTTGAACAGAGCATAGGAGTATTGCACGCCCCATGTGTCGTTCTGTGAGTGGGACACAGATAGAAACGTGTTCAAAGTGGTAATTACTAAGGCACGTGGTTACTGAATGGGTCTTAATTTAGCCGTGTTACAGGAGCTGTTTCCCCTCAGAGCTGAGCCGCAACACCTCAGGAAATACAGCTCAGATCCTAAGCAGCAGAGCAAATTCAACGTCAAAGCCTACTTCTGATTTCTAAAAGAGCAAAACACTGAAGCTGCAGAACACATTCAGCACTCAGACAACGTCCCATCTATGTGTGTGCGCCTATTGTTTAATGAGTGAGTCCAATTATCCCAAGACGCTAATGGTGCAGTGGATAAGGGAACTTTCTCTGGGGAAAATCCCAGCATCAGTCTGCTTAGCAACAATCACTCATAGCAACCAATGAGACATGAGTCAGCTGTTAAAGCAAGTGTGCCTCTGCATCAATGGAATAAGCTTTCCACTGTTTACGTGCACTCACAGCTCCACCTGATCTGTGTTGAGGTTTTTAATTAAAGAATCGTTTTTATCTTTATAATGATGCCGATCAATCTTATTCCAGACATGTCGCTGCTTGAGCCAATTAACACAGATAAGGGAGAAGGCATCTCATATCTGATAAACAGCTACACTTTACAGTCAAAACCAGCTCCTTCGTCTAAAATAAATATTCTGCACACTGCTTAAACAAGCCCAGACACTGCTTTGTTTGCATCATTGAACTCAGCCTAAATGCCCTGTTTTGTTTGTCCAACAATGAAGTCGTCTACACTAACGCTCTTAGAATAAGACTGTTGAATTGAAACTCCCAGATGGAGACTTACCACCATCAGGTTCTTAGAAACCCAGCAATCGTGAGGGAAGTCCTGCAGCATGGGGACCAGAAACTGGAGACAGCCGTCCCAGTGGCACAGTAGCAGCATCATACCAATCAGGTTTACAATCCTTACCATAGCACTGGCAAGGTCATAGGTCATATGGAAGATCTGAGAGGAAATATTGCAGAGAAGAGTAAAAGGGGAGCGCGAATAAAAGTGTCAATTGAACCTCATTTGCTTAAAACATTGCTATTTTGATGAGTCATGTCTTAAATCATGTCTGTGCCTCTCACCTCCTCCCACTGGTGGATGTATCGGATGAGCCTGGACAGTCGGAGCAACCGAAGCAAGCTCAGGATTTTGGTAAAACGGACTATACGCAGTGCCCTTGCAGTCCTGTAGACTTCTGAGTCCAGACTGTCCACCATCAGGAAGATGTAATCCACTGGGATAGATGACACAAAGTCCACAAGGAACCAGCTCTTCAGGTAGTTCTGGCGGATCGCCCTGAGTTGAAGAAGATGGAAGACTTGTAATACGCCTCACTTGGCAATGTAGCTTTGTGGAATTAAATCCAACAGTTGTCTGGCATGAGACATCCCTCATCAATATTCATCAGCTACACACCAGAGCTTGAACAAAGCTGCATTACGTCAGCTTTCTGTGTCTCAGATAAAAATTTGTTTGAAAAGACACCCAACAGATGGCCAGAAGAGCAAATTCAAATAGATGGCAGCAGGTTTGCAGAAGCACATTACTCCAACACCACATCATGCACGCAGATGCTCCTACTGACCTGGGATCAAGCAATATCTCTGTGCTGTCCTCCTTGATAATGCCAGTCCTGAAGTTGAGAACAAGGTCAACCATAAAGAGAGTGTCAGAGACCACATTGAAGATGATCCAGGAAGGGGTGTTCTCGTCCCGGAAGAAGGTGATGCCCACTGGCAGGATGATCAAGTTACCCATCATCAGCAGTAACATCAACAGGTCCCAGTAAAATCTAGAAAGATGAGGATAGAAAGTTACTCATGTCTTAAGGTATCAATTTAAAAAGATAGATACAGTATTTTTATATTTTCTTATGTTAATTTAATGTTATATTTCTTGTTTATTTTTTTAACTATTTTTTCCAGAGATTTAAAGACTACGTCGTGATATCCTGGTAGTTTTCACATCAAGCACTTCATTCAAAGGTAGACTACCTGATGTGACTGTGTGTCTTCAGATTACACCAGTTGCTCCTGGTATGACATTATCAGGACTTGTTAATGGGATGTAGCACCAGTTCTCAGAGAGTGGGGATGATGACCTGTCATCTCGGTTTCTCTTTGTTGTAATATCTTTGGTGCATCTCTTTGACTTCCAGTCATATTAGCAAAACTTCCCATTAAAAGATGAAAATATCTGCTCCAGTACTGCACCACTGTCTGAAAAGCTGGGCTTTTAACTTTTCTGTGATTAAGTTTCAGTAAAGTTTAAAGCATAAGGTTTGGAGGAGGAACTCTCACAAATGCTAGACAGGTTGTCTTCCAGAGACGACTGGATCCTGTAGGAACTATGATAAACCTGGAAAGTGCAATCATTGCTTTCATTTGTTAAAACCTACAGTCAAACACACAGCAGCAGAGTCAGGATGTGAAGGTGCCACAAAAACTAGGATGAACTTCACGTGAGTGTAATTTTTGTGATGATAGCTGTTAAAGTGGCCTCGTCCATCACCCTTACATGCTTTTTCTCTGCTACTCTTTTACGTTTATGCAATAACTGCAGCTCTGTCACTGAGTAAATACACTCCGGCTCTATGGTCGATAGCAATGAGCGCTAATTTAGTAACACAATCTCATGGTGTGATGCTACCACCAGACTGATGAAGATTAAGCATGCATGAGTCATCACTCTGCCACACATGCTCTCTCCTCTCAGACTTTGTCACTTAGGCTGACAGATGCATCACTTCACAAGCACTGACATTAAATACAGGGATTATTTACTGCAACACACAAACAAACAGCAGTTGCTGTAACAGAGATGGAGATTTATTCCTGACCTCTAGAACAGCCTTGTGATTCTTATCATAGGGAATAAATCAGTAAATCACATCATGACTCACTTATTATGTCTGCCAGGATTTAATGTCTGTCAACAACAACATTATATTAAATATTTTGTGTTGCTGGGTCAAAAAGTCTTGTTTTTACCCTCTATGTGTACATTTTCATCAAATTTTAATGAGGTTATTGAGAAATGAAATGGCAAACTCATGAATAGAAAAGTATCAGTTGTTCCAGCTCTGGACCACAGCAGGAAACAAAGATTTGAGTGAAAAAATGTAACTATGTATGATTTGATCACCTTACTGAGGTTCACTAACAACCCCTCAAACTGTTTCATATTAAGTAATAATGTGGGATTCTTAAAAATAATTTAGGTTTTTATAGCATAAATAAAAGATGACACATCTTGAAATCAACTATAACAGAAAAATGTATCAGTCAGAAAGAAGGTAATTAGTCTCAGACCACAAAATCCCACCCAGTGACTAAGATCTGTCATACAGGAAGTTTTCCAAAACCTATCCACTTTAAGCAGCTGTGAGAAAATAGACCTTCAGCTAGCTTTTCATATAAGAGGCAGTGCTGCGGGCACCAGGATCTGATTCTGAAATGTAAAGCAGACATTATCGGCATAAGGGCTGGAACTGCCGGCACATCACAAAAGAACACTAAAGCCACATAAAATATAAAGACCACTTCCTCTGGACTACTGACTTCTTGGAGGAAGCAAATCAAGTTCCTAAAGTGTGATGCCACAATTCTGTGGAACCAAACATGATGAACACCATAAAATTCTCTCAGCAGATTCTGTCATGAGTTCACTGACCCAGGAGCCAGGTAAAAGAAGAGAAGTATCATGAGCATGCAGACATTTCCTCACATCAACATCTGAGCCAAATGTTTTTACTTCTCTTTTAGTCTTAGTTTATTTTTTATTTACTAACATATTACTAGTTTCAGTTAAAGAGACAGAGGTCAGGGAGTCATATTACGGTGGGAGGAGGGGATGGGATTGTCCATTTGTGTGTGTGTGTGTGTGTGTGTGTGTGGGGGGGGGGGGGGCGTTTCTCTGTTTCTTTTTTTGTGTTCTTCCTTTCTACCTTTCTCTTCTGTAAAAAAAAATGTTTTTCCTGTGGC
>JBAMIG010000006.1:10991188-11003946 GCA_037177335.1 Kiunga ballochi
CCCCCCCTCCCCCCCTCCCCCCCCCCCCCTCCCCCCCCCCCCCCCCCCCCCCCTCCCCCCTCCCCCCCCCCTCGCTATGTGTCTTTTTGTGTGTTATTAATTTATAAATTGCTATTATGTAAAAAAAAGTGTGTTGCCTGTGGCAAGAGAAGGACTTTATAAATTAATAAAGTTGGAAGTCTGAAGCAAAGAAAGTTAATTCAGGGACAGCAACCTGAGTGGACACTTTAACGTTAACTTTACAAAATGTGAATTATTTAAATCAAGCCATTTAATTTCTAACAATTTTTTATCCTGTAGTTCTGGCACTTTAATGTAACAGTTCACTATCTTCTCACTCCCACAACAGATTAAAACAAGTTTCAGAAATAACTCATTTAGTAGCAGAGGTTCAAGAGAGGTCCAGAGATTTCACAAGGGTTTCAGTGGCAATCTACCCCCACCCAGTCCTGACACACTGTACTTTGATGAGTACAGCGTACTTTGACAGATATTGGTGGTTTCTGTTATTGGCAGCTGATTCTTACAGTGAATGAGAGAGAAAAAAACTACCAATGTCAGATCAAAAATGTAGTAAAAGAGAAAAAAAAAATAGACTAAATTAAGGTTCAGCACCAGTCAAAACAACTGATTTCCTGATTTAAACAACATAGATTGTGGATGTGTGGCACATAGGCAGGTAGATGTGTGTGCACCTGTGTGTATTGTGCGCACACACACACACGTAAGAATTGCAAATGCAATCAAAGCAGCTCTCTATGGCCTCATCAGTATTCCACTTTGAATATGAACAGGTGCTGGAGGATAACTGACCTGCATCTACCTGCTCAGCTGTTGTCAAACTACTAATTTTACTATAATTGAGGCCAAGTGTCTGCTTAGTGGTCTGTGATTGGCTCTCTGTTTGAAGTTGGCCAGATGTCAGTTCATTGCGATTTTCCACTCATCAACCTGCCAGACAAGCAAACAAACAAGCACAATGGCAACTGGCTACTGGATGTCGCTCTGTGTAAAGCCTGTGTGGAAATGTCTGGGATTTTTCTTCCCCTCATCTGCCTCTTGGTTTGTATTCAAACGCGTGCAGCAGCAGTCATTTTGTAATGAGGTGCAGAACATGCAAACTTATCAGCAGGCTCAGTAATGATAGGAAATAAACACAAACATACGCATCGTCATGCGCTAATAAGCCCTGTCCTCAAGGTTGATGTCAGAAAAATACACTTAGTGACTTTTGAGCTCATCTGTCTTCTCACAAGTCTTCTGCAGGTGTCACATCCACAATACATGTGCTTAAATAAAAAAAGAGTCAATTATGTATAAGAATAATTTGAAAAAATGAAACAGCAAAACCAGGATTATTATCATCTTTATCTGTTTTCCATAAAGATCAATAAGATCAAAGGGATTCATAACTCCATACACATGCCTTTGTCTGTCCTTCCCTCCTTTCCTGAAATACCTCATTAATCATTTCACCTGTAAGCAGTCCCTTAGGCAGCACTTGGGAGTAATCCTTGCATTGACAGACCATATAAAACGACAGTCTATGAGTGCCTGTGTGTGGCTGATGAGATAAAAGTGGGCCAGGAGCCTTGGGGATCAAGTCATCCATTGTTGCTAGTCTGTCTGGAGATTATGAATGCTGTCACTCCCTTTGCTGTCCACCTGGTGTTGAGCATGTGGAAGCATGGTCTCTTGATGATCATGGAATATTCCTGTTTGTTATTACGTAACTTATCATTGACTGATTAATGTCTAAAGTAGAATTTATAGAGATGGATTTTAATTAGTCTCATGTGGGTGTTTGTAAAATTTTATGCAGACATGTCTCTATTTTAACTAAACGTGAGGCCAGAGTTTTAAATATGAGTCTCTGACAAACGTGAAACCAGAAGTGACCATCTATAACGGTATCTTTTTTCTCAGGAGCAATCTATGTGCGAAGTTACCAGCAGGGAGTGCATCCTCTGCTCACATAAAGTCCAACATAACATTTAGCTTAATTGACGTGGATGGCATTTTAATACTCTGGACTAAATTTGGCCTTTTAATTTGCATTCCCTTGTCTTCTCTTCTCTTTAATTGTCAAACCGAATTTTTACGGGTCTGCATTTTAACTCACTGCCATCTTTTCATGAATTGCTTCTCCTTTAATCATTGTTACTTTTCTTCTGTTTCACCTTATCCTCTGCCTCTGTATTTTGTCAAAACACTTTAATATTCATCCATCTGCATCTTGCCCCAGACTCTCATCCAACCTTTGCACACCTTCCTTTACACTAATAAGCAAAATGCCTATATTTAGCCTCCTGCCTGTCTTCCAGTTATCCTCTTCCTCCCATTTAGGCTATTAATCACAAATGATGTTGCTGAATGCATGAGTGCATCATCTGTTTTCTGTCCCTCTCCAACCTCTTCTTATGCATCTGCCATTATCTTTCAAGTACCCCATTTAAAGTGAACAATTTCCAGGTGTTTGAACCATTTTTCCACCACAAAAAAAAATACTACTAGTCTTTCAAGCTACAAGTGGCACCCCTGTGACAAACCAGTAACAGGTTGCATGAGACGGTGTTTGAAAGACTGCATACCTGAAATCACTGTAAGGGTGTATGATCCATGACCCTGCTGACTTCAGTCTTTCCTGTTCGAGAGCCACAGCTTTGTGAGAGCCGAACATGCGCAGGCTGAACTTGTTGACACCAGGCTGAAGCATGGCTCCAAACTGTCTCTGGATGAAAGTGCTCTGGTTTGAGCTGCTGTAGTCCTCCCCGTCTAACCCCATGCCAAACCCACCCAACCCAGACTGACCCACCATCTCGGGAGTTCCTGCTGCAGTGGTGTTGCAGGCTGTGGTGATGGTTGTCTCTGCGCCTGTGGCAACAACCATCACTCCAGTCCCGGTGGAGGAGGTGGAGGCTAGGGCGGCACGAGCAAAGCCCACTGAGCGCGGGGGAGGGTGGGTCGTGGCAGACGAGGAGGACGGCGGCGGGAGCGGTAGGGGCACCGGGGTGGTCGGGGTACCCGCAGTACGAAAGGGAAGTCCATCTCTGGTGGACGAACTCATGATGGAGAGGCGGCGTCCGCGTCCACCAGAGGAGATGCTGTCTGCCCCAAAGGAGCCCTTCTCTCCTTCTAGTGAGGCCTGGGACAGTCTGTAGCCCGGAGAGGGCAAGCTGCCCTTACTGCGCCGCTTCGAGTCCCCTCCATTGCGCCTGGGCAGGCTGTCACCTCCAGAACCCGCGACGTTTCCAGTGGTGCCCACTCCTCCCACCACCCCATCCATCCCAAACTCAGGAAAGATGAGGGGGAGGGCGGGGCGAGGGGGAATGTAACCTGTAGGCTGACTCCCACCCTCTCAGGAAAGCAGCTGTGTAAATGTGTTGCCCTGTCTAAATGGTTCTACATAGGTCAGAATGTCACTGCCAGTGATACTATAAGAAAAAAAGTATCTGTCCATTCATATTTCTGTAGCTGACAGCTCACACCTCCGCCGTCTGTCCGGCGATGTGGCCATCCTTACCTCAGTGCCCTTGGAAATGGCCCCATGTAGACATTGAATCATTCACTCTCCCAGTATCGCACCAGCAAGTCTCACTTTCCCAATTCTTCAAGAGTCCTGATTGTCCTTACAGATGTTTCTGCACCATTCCTCCTTCCTCGTCCTTGAAACGTCGCTCTCCGCCGGAGGCCCTCCCTCTCCTCTCCACAGCCGCCCTCAACGCTCCGACGCCGGTCATGTTGGCACCGGTTTCCCGGTCTATTGTAGATAAAAGCGCTCGACGCTCATTGGCTGTCCTGCTGTGTAGCCGTTATGTCTCCTCACCCCAATTTTTACAACATGTAATAAGAGGGCTGCATTTTGATGGAATGGGGAGCAATCACATGAGGAGGAATGACAAGGACGTTTAATCCTGTATCAGAATCATGTCAGTGGGTACGAGGAACGCACGTTCTGGGCACACACTCCGAGGCGCACTGATTCGTTCTGACAGAGGATCCAGAAACGCGCACACGGAAAAATGGACCGTCGGGGACAAACGCAGCGGCAGGGAGAAGTCAAATTAACCTAAAATGTAGCCCATGCGGTCACAGAGTCCACGCCGCGCTGTCATTTCAGTAGCCTGTCCGAGAGGAGAATGATGGAAGACGCACCGAAATACCGTCTCCCCGTGACTGAAGCGCTCAGACAGACAACATCGGTGTTTCAATAAACTAATACCAGAATCAGCTGTTCATGTACAACGTTTCAAACATCGTGTTCTCTCAGCCGCCACTATCATTCCCACTTCTGCCGACTTTCAATGACATTGTGTCCAGAATTCAGCCAGCGTCCTTTCCCCCTGAACAACAGGAAGGAAAGATGAAAACCTCTAGAAGAGAAAAGCTGCTCCAAGGTAAATCGATGCGCTTTGACGAAATTTTAAAGTCTTATCATACAGAAAAGGAAAAAAACAACTTGTTGAGCTTTTAAGATCCTTCACGGGTTGCTCAGAGTGGATGAAGTTAGCGCTGCATTCACTTTTCTCCCAACTCCCATCAGAGGTCGAGCGTGCACACCCCGCATGCAAATGAAATATTAAATAAATAAATGTGCATATAAAGGTCTGGATCTAAACGGCGTGTTGCCATGGTACCGCATCATCATCATCCGTCCCCGAAGGCCTCAAGCCCGCGCGGCACAAAAACGCACGCATCTCACAGGTACGGGTCGCGCGTCATTCTTTCTCACCAATGTGCAGTGAAGGAGCGCGTGATGCAGTCTGCGATGATGAAAGTTTATTTAAATTTGGGGAAAGGGAGGAGAGCTTTGACAATAAAGATGAGGAGGAAACGAACTAAAACGATAAAGGTGAACAATAAAATACAATTCCAGATTAAACAGCTCTTAATTATGAACACTGATATATTCCATCATAATTTCCAATTCATATCTTTATTATTATATAGTTCATTTTTAGTTTTAAATGGTACAACATGATATTTACCAGTAAAATGAGGAAGACAAACACTAAAGTATAAAAATTAAACCTCCAGAGAAAAGCTATCACGTGGAGGATCATTCTGAGAATTTAATTACTTTCTGTGAGCAATAAGAGATGGCATCTGGGTTATCTCACTGAACAAATGGTGTCTAGTCCAATACTGCCATCACTGTGTCTCCTGTTAGGCCAAAAAAAAAGTGCAACATGGAGATAAGCTCAGGACTGTGGATGGGAGTGAAAACCTTATCTCCAAATTCTAAAGAACACCAATATGCAACAAAGACAATATTTACTTTCACTGTAGGAGAGGACAATAAGAAAGCTGACAGCTCAATTAGTGAAGCGTCAGTCCCAGAAAGAACACAGCCAGAGTTAATGATTCAAGTTTTATTCAAAGGAAGTCATGACGCTTAATAAGCACGGATTCCAAATTCATCAGCAACATATAAGTTCCAACAGAGGAGATGATGCTGCTACAGGTTTATTTATTACCATTTAGGCTGATTCTCAGGTTCCCAGAAGACTCATAGAGCAGCACTGCAGCATTTCAGTCCCATATAGCATCTGGTTATTGTACATTCACTGCTCTCATGATGTTTGTATGACCAGACCCGGGAATCCAGCCTGTTACCACAATCACCATGTCGCCCACCTTGAAGAATCCTCTCGCCTTCCCTGCAGAGCAATGTGAGATTTATGGTTTCATTTTTAGTGTAAAACGTGTGAACCATCAGAAAAAGAGCACACTGACCTATGTTCATGCCAAAGTTGACCCTGTTGTCAACATCATCAGCCCAAACCGGAGCAGGCAGAGGGTGGAAAAGGGCAGGAAAGACGCCTCTTAACAGCTGGGACTGACGTGCCACCTGCAGAAGTTAACACACGTTTGTCTCAGTACAGCAAAACTACTGATTCATATCGTTTTCTTTGGGTCAACAATGAATGTTAGTCAGTCAAAACTTGAACTCTGATTAAATTAATGCATCATTATAACTTCTTTAAATGTGCTATTTGGAGAAAATATGAAAAAAATGCAGAAAATCAGCAGAATTGGGAAAAACTATACTGATTAGATTGCATTTGAAAACCTCTGTACTGCAGAAGAAACGTGATATGGCCTTGATTGTTCTGTTAGACCACTTTATATCACTAGATGGAGCATTAAACACTGTAGTGTTTAGCCTCCCCACAGGACTTAACAAGTCTTTACATTTCACCTCTTGTTATTACATGTTAAGTGTGAGAACGTGAACCACGTGATAACAATGTATTAAAGCGACTTCTTTATTCAAATGACGAAAATGATGTGAAATGATGACAGAGTTGTACTGCTTCAGTTTAGTTTCTGCTGATGTTAAATACTTGGGGTGACACTGTGATAAATGTGTGTACTTTGTGTTAAAACAACACATTATCACAGTATGACAAGACATAAATGGATCCTATCCTAATGGATTAGTGGGAATAATGGTCTGTAGATGGCCCTGTTTTGGGTGATTGGTGGGAATCCACACTGCAGCCCTGGATCTGGAGTGCACTCCGACCTGTCCAACTTTGGGCGATCTCCATGGCGATGCCCACTGACATGTTGGGGAGGATGGCTCTTAGTGTGGAAGGATCCCAAAGTATCATTTCCTTCCTTCAGTGTTAAGCTAGATGTTTATCCTCATGTTTAACATTTATTATGTGTTGAAAGAGACAGAAACTAGATGATTTAAAAAATTATGTTTGAGTAAAAGATAGGTTGCTTTGTGTATGTGTGTATGTGTGTGTGTGTGTGTTTATTATGTAAGGCATTTTGTGCCACTTGTGTATGAAAAAAGCTGTACAAAACAAAGTTTAATTTGGCTAATAGTATTGTAAAAATGTGCATTTTGCTGTGTGATGAAAATAACACCAAAAAATGATTAAAAACATGTTTCAACATTTTGACATAAAAACGAGTTTAGAACAGAGAAACCTTTCATACTGTGACGTTATATGGTTCGGTGTTTTTCTTTGTGGCAACATGCTTTGATCAATCTTTACTTTAACATAATATCTACGCTCCAACTAGGAGCATCGCCATATCTTTGATATTTACCGTGAACGTCTCCAAATGGCACCAACACACAATAGCATGTAAATGTCATCATGTTTACCACCAATAAACTTTGTTAAGCAGATTGTTGCACCTTGGCATAACCTAAGAAAGCCTTATGTAGCATCTTGCATCCTGTCTCCCCTCTGAGCTAATTTTAGTCAGTAAAAGTTGTTTTAGTGTAGCATTTTCTTATTTTCTGTCTTTTGCATTGCTTTGTCTTTCTTTTCCTCACTGCCTTCGATAATGTCATCTTGTGTTTTTTGCCAAATAAGCTTGTGTGCATATCAAAACAAAGTGTGTGTTATTGAGTTGGGATCGAGGTTAGCAAACAAAAGGAAGGAAATACTTTATCAGGACAAGATGTTTGTGGCTCTTTAGAAATTAGAACTAGAGCTTTCCTTTGAAAATGATATTGGGTCCGAAAACATTTGCAGAATCGAGGAAAACTGAATTACATTTCCACGCTCTCACAAGGATGAAACTTCAAGAGCTTTCCCTAATTTCACCAACAAGGATATAGTGTTTTATCAACCACTTATGGCCTGATGTCGCATATTTGATACGTACTGTTTCTGAGACATTTTGCATCCATTTATTGGAGAAACTTTACTCAAAACCCTGTTGTTCATCATATCATACTGTCTCCTGCAATAGCAAAAAGCAGAACCTATTCCATGGTAATAAATAGTAAATATATGGAAAAAATAAATGTTTTTATTTTCCAAATTTTGTTAAAGGGTCAAATAAAATTTTCAGATTTTAAAAATTGGATGTTTTTGCCCAATTTAGGTGTTTAGGGGTTAATAATCATATAGTAGTGGTGCTGCACTAAACATTTGAAGAGAGATCATTTGCTGAGGTCATTTGGGTTAAGGCTTGTGTTAAGTTCATAAGATGAAGTCATAAATCACAAAAATTAATGAGGCTTGTGTGTGTCTGACCTCTGACCTTCACATGGACCATATGTTGATGGACCTGCTTTGATTTAACTTTCTATTTCTATGCTCAAAATGTCTTTCATGAATGGGGCAGAAAAGTCTTTAAAGTAAGGTTCAGTACAGAGATGTCTCACTTAAGTCATTTTCTTGCATCCATTATGATATATTTTAGATGCAGAAATAAACCAAACTGTGAAGGGTTCATCATTTTTAAGCTTCAGTCAGTCATCATGACATGTCTGAAAAAGAGTTTATAACTCTGTTACATTTACTCTCAGAGCAAAACCTCCTGAGAAGAACTGGACAGCAAAGAACATCCTCTTATTCAATGTTATGATCAACATTATGAGTAAGTGAAGAGCAAGACAAATTCTACCTACATTCACCAAAATAGTTTTGATCTTAGGATAGTGAAGCAGCTTGTACCTGAGGGCTTCTGGTAACGGCAATGATTGGACAGCGAGGACGATATCTAGACAGGAGATGTGCTGACCTGGAAAGGAGGATGGATGAAGAGAGAGATTAATGAATAGCATTTCCATTGATGGAAGACAAAATCAGAGAAAAGCTGTTCATGGAAATTGCCATGTCTGCCTAAAAATACTGCAAAAATAACCAATGTTGATGCATTATTAAGAAAACATCTTTCAACCTTCAAAATAAAATGCACAATGCAGATCAGACAAAAACATTCAAGATACAACCCTAATTCAGTTGAGCGGAGCAGAAGTTGTGTAGATCCGATTCAGAGTACTCCTGGGTGGTGCTCTATCTGCCTTCTTGCCCCTCTGGCTGTGGCACATGCATCACCCTCATTATCAGTGTTTCTAGGACTTGTAGTGGTGACAGCAGGGGCTGACAGAAGAAGATGCTCTATCCTGGTTAATGCATTTATATACCTCTCTTCACAAAACTCCACAATAATCAGCCAGTAACAGAAGACACCTGTTTCACTGGGGCACTGCAGTATGTCACGTTCTTCACTCAAGGTCTGCACAATGACTCATTTACTTGGGTCAAGCATATTGCAGCAGGGAAACATTGAAACCCTGCAGGCCAGCAGCTCCTGAGGACTGACTGGACATCCCTGACCTGTGTGGATAAGTCTTAGTGTTCATGTTGTCTTTGTTAGTGTACTTGTGTGCATGGCAGTTTTTGTAGTTCTCATTGGGGATTTTATTTTACAACAGGACACAAAAACAAGACAAAAGCAGAATTAAGTATTAAAGCAACATAAGGTTTTACCCCAGAGGATATGCAGATATGGCATTAAAGGCAGTTTAACAGCAATCAAACACTACCGTGTGTAACCTTAGAGGCTGCACACTGTTTGGAAAGAGAAATGGTTTACTCTGTCTATCTATGTTTAGATACAGTAAATAAAACTACATCTGCAACAGATGATTGCTTTTAGAATTTGCTGTTTTTGTAAAACGTTGACCTTCATTAATTTTAATATTTTCCCCCAAATCTAAGCAGCAGTCTGAGCCTGTGATGTAGCTCAGCTCAGTTTTCCTTTATACCAATTCCCAAAAGACATGTATTCTCATTTACATAAAATACAAAGTGCCATCAAGCACCGATTAGCTCAGATTTACAAAAGCATTGGGAATCACTGGTTAAAAAATGTAAATTGCAGGAGAATTTAAGCTTCATGTTCAAAATATCCATTGATTAGAGAAAAATTCAGATAAATAAGCTTTGTAATGACACATTTTTGGTTTTATTAAAGAAAAAATCTGAAACAATTGATTGTAATTGATTAGTGAGCCACCAGTTTGCTGGTGGGCCAAATTAATTTAGAGCCAGGAAAGCTGCTCATTTAACTCCAATGAGTTTGGACACTGCAAGGCTTCTGAAACTGATGTTGCATCAGACATAAACACATCTCCAGTTCCTTTTAATCCGCTGGGGTCGGACTTACTTTTTTACCACATGCAAAATCAGTTTTTGAGAAAAATAGAATCAAGTCAGAAACTAGAGTTTATTTCCATAGTGTGACAGCAAAGTCTGTCCTGCTTAATGGCAACCTCTACGCTGCTGTCACGATGAGGCACCCTGCATTATGGCAAAGTGGCAACGACGTGGTTATGGAAACTTTGTCTACAAACCTGACATGCAACATGAGGGTAAACATTTCTGAGACATTTGTGGTATTTCTGTATCATACATGTGTAGCCCTTTTGTTGGACCTGCTTTTGTTTGCCGTCTTGCAGCACATTAGCAAGACGTACCTGGAATCCACCCAAAACATCTGTCATGTCGGAAAATCTCACCCCTTCAGAGTGACTCACATCCCTTTTCTGCCACTATTCTTGCTGCCAACACATAATTTAAGAGACAGCAACACTGAGTGCCTAATAAACCTCCATTCTGACAGGTGTAAGAAGAAATAAGTGTTTTGTCATTCACATGTCAAATGTTGTGGATGATTGCAGATCATCTTTTATGCTCAGGTCTGCGTGTTAGGTCTGTATTTGCACCTGCCGCTGGTAGTGAGGACTATGATGGCCCCAGCACAGCATTTGAAGGATGATTCAACAGCTCCAATGGCAGTGACTTCTGTGGGGTCAGAGGACAGAGGAGTGAGACGGCGCAGTTCCTCAAACAGCTGCTGGTGGTAAATGGCCGCCTCAGCTTCCCTGCAGATCTGACAGAAAGCAACATAGACAGGAAAACGAGTGTGAGCAGCACAGAGGAAGGAAGGGTTGTCAGAGGGCACCAAGTCAGACAGAATAAAATGGATGGTATCTGTGCACAGAAACACACCGAGTGCATCATTGCAACTGCCTCCAAAGGAAACAGTCCCTTGGCGGTCTCTCCGGATAACATTACACAGTCGGCTCCATCCAGCACTGCGTTGGCGACGTCACTGCTCTCCGCTCTGGTTGGCCGTGGGTGGGACACCATGCTCTCCAGCATCTGAAATCATGTCAAGATTAACACAAAAGTTTCCTCTACAAAGATTGGTCAAAATCAAACCACCTTTGGATATTTATGTCTAAAAAAAGTGACAAAAAACATGCAACACGTGCAGAATCCAGACAGGAGATGATAGCTTCGAAGATGGATGGCTCTTGAAGAATAAAGGAGAGATCGTTAAACGTCAGACAGGTGATTATCTGCTTCCTAGATCATTACTGCTGGGCCGGACACAAAGTAATATGAGTCAATAAAAAGGGCAGACTGCTGGAAAATGAGATATCTGTCTGCATTGCCTCAGAGTGTGTAGTTAGGAGGCTACAGATAATGCTGGTTAGTGTTTCTGTGTGGGTGTTTATGAGCAAACGCTGTCACTGTAAGTCAGGAGTGGTACCATAAACAAGATACAGCACCGTGACTTCACACGGCTGTAGGATTGTGTGTGCATATTTGTGTGTTTCTTTGTGTGAAACAGTGATGGCGTGTGTGTACATTATGCACAAGTGTTAGGTAAATGCGAACCTGATTGATCTTAATTTAAATTGTGAACCTATACAATCTGCATATTTCATCACTTGTGTGTGTCTTTCTGTGATTGCACTTGTATGTAGGTGTGTGCACGCTGACCTGTGTGGCACAGATGACTGGCTTCCCAGCAGAGTTGCAGCGCCCAATCATCATCTTCTGAGCAATGAAGACTTTCTCAGCAGGAATCTCAATCCCCAGGTCACCCCTGGCAACCATCACGCCGTCACTCTCAGATAGGATCTCCTCAAAACTGTCACACAGGTTGGAGTAAGGAGGGGAAAGATTGAGTGTTTAAAATGAAGAAAGGAAAAAGAATGAAGACGAAAAAAACAGCATTTTTTGTTTCTTCGCCAAAAGTAGGTCTGGATCGCACAAACTGCATCTGTAGGTGAATCAATACATGTAAACTTGTCACAGCGAATGTTCACACACAACATTATCATCTTTATGTTCAAATAAAAAAACAAACAATGAATAAAAGCTGCAGTTAAATGCTGTGAGCAGGGGAAACCATGAGACAAGTAAGGAAAGTATAGCAGTGGTGATAGAAACTGTCACATGTGAGTAATGACACAAACAATCAACCATGGAGATTGCTTATCAAACGTGTCAAATTCAGGGCTGACAAATGTCATAGCTGCACGTGCAGCCGGCTGTCTGCAGGAGGTGCAGACAGCTGGCCATCAGTGGTAGATTTATGAGTCTTTTCATAGCTTCATTATGAGACTTGTTGCCTGCAGCCACCTTATTGCTGTTTAAGTGGTTTTAACTGACAGGTATCTTCCTGTACTTACTTCTGAACTCCTTGCCGGCTTTCCACCTTGCTGATCACTTTAATATCTTGTCCATGTGCACCCAAAGCTCGACGTACATCCTTTACATCCTGTGCCGAGCGGATGAAGCTGGCGAATATTATATCTACACCATGAGCCACCCCGAACCTGAGATCAGACTCATCCTGCTTACTGACAGCTTGCAGGCCAATGAGGTCCTGGCCAGGGAGGTTAACGCCTTTACGGCTGCAGAGCATGCCACCTGCTTCCACCACAGCGTCCACCCAGTCAGAGCCTGCAGAAACCAGATCAGAAAGAGGATGGGGAGATGGATTTTGCCAGAAAGAAGCTCCATAGGAGCCTTCATAACTGGATTATTATGAGACTAAACGTTGACTTAATATAAAGCAACAATAGCATGAAAATAATAAAAAAACAGGGATTAAGAAAACATTTTATCATATTATATTATATTATATTATATTATATTATATTATATTATATTATATTATATTATATTATATTATAT
>JBAMIG010000006.1:11019548-11031589 GCA_037177335.1 Kiunga ballochi
CTCGTGCCCCACCTCCAGGCCTGGCTCCAGAGGGGGGCCCCGGTGACCCGCGTCCGGGCAAGGGAGCCTTCTGTCCACTGTTCTTTTTCATCATAAAGGTCTTTGAGCCGCTCTTAGTCTGGTGATAAAAATAAATAAAAATAATGTCCTTCAGGCAGATGAGACAAGTGGAGATGGTTGGTCATAGTTTTTATCACATCTGAGGAAAAAAACAGCTTTTTGCACACAAAAAAGAGAATTTTGATAGAAACTCTTTAGAATGAAAAAAAAACTACAGTGGAGTAACTGGATCAACCATCGACTCAAATTCTCAATATGAGCCGCCTTATTAGGTGAGCAAAAGATGGACCTAAGTCTTTCCAAAACACACGACTGAAAACGTCAAAATTACTTAAAATATGCTGTTATTTCATCCCCAGAAAAGACTCAGAGGAAGGATGTATTACAAAAGGTCCCCAGTGGAAACCAACATGTGGTATCAACGACAAACACTGAGATAAAATCAGAAAATCATGTGATGTGATGACTTGTGAATCAATCTGCGCTTATTTCATTAAAAAGAGCGAGTGTGCTCATTATTATAACTAGCAAAAAAAATCAGATATCATCAGAGTTTGGATTCATGTTGAAGAATCCTTTGTGTTTTATTTGATTTTACAAGTTTAAGCAAAGAGTTTTTTTTTATCTTTCATGTTTTGATTCATTTTGAATATTTCCTGAGTTTGACAGTTAAATGGCACAAGAATAAGTTATTAGAGGGATTCCCATTTTAGGATCGTCTCTGCAATGATAACAATAAAGGCAGAAGACTCTGGAGAGCTTCTTATATCAGTACAAATATGCAGGAGAAATGCAGATTAGATTCAGATTAGTGGGTTTCTAACACCAGTGAGATCACACAGAATTAGTCAACAGATTACTTCTATAGATTATTACTTTGTTTTCAACTAATTTCTATTTTCCATGAATATTTAGCAGATAAATTGTTATAAGCCTTGCTGTTGAAGAGTCATAGAAACACAGAGGTGGCACTGACTTGAGGAAGACTCCCTTGCTGTGTTTGCGTATCTCTCGATGCGTTGCCCATGGCTGCAGGGTCATCCGTCGAGGGTGCAGCCCCTCTGACTTAAAAAGTTCACTGATGTCAGACGGCAACAAGATGTTCACACTGCTCAGGGTTCCCACTGTTTCCCTTCACACAGAGAAAGGTCGACGTGAGAACAAACGCACTTTCACATAATGTAAGCTGTGTTTACTGCACACTCATCTCTACCTGTAGATGGGGCCAAGGGCGTTGAAGGTCCTCTCCATGTGCTCGTGGAGGGTCCGGAAACGATTTTCTCTCCAGAACTTCAACAGGTTGATCCAACCATTTCTCCCCGTGTGAGGGATCTCCTCAAAACTACGCACCTGTCCATCCACACCTCTCTTTCTAACCTTCACTTTACCTCCTTCTAACTTTCCATCCACCACAGTCCCCATTGCTGTTGTCATGCAAAGACCCTTATGGTACTTGACTGCTAGATATCTGGTGCCAGAAGCGGCCTGAGCTCTGACACACACGGCCACTCCTGTGGACAAGCTCCTCATGGTTCGAACGAGATGTGCATCCAGCTCAACACCTAGGCACTGATTATTTCCCTCCTCTAGCTCCAACCTCATACAGAGCCTTGGATGTGTGTGATCTGTCTGATGAACTGATAGGAGGTGATGATTTATTAATGTGATTGTCAAGAGTTCAAGAGAACCACAACAGAGCCAGCATGTTATGACAGCATGAGTTAGAGGCTGAAACAGAGTGATCCCGCAGAACAAAAATATCTTTATTACAAGTTCCTTGCAGAGAAAATAAGCACTGATCGGCTTGTTTGCAAAGTTCCACGCTTTCTGCTTCCTCCATTAAATCTTTCAGCTGACCAGCTAAAGACACACTTTACACAGTGGTGCAAAAAGCTCGGCCCACACACATTACTGGTACATGTTTAGCTCCATGTGACACAACAGAGTCAATGAAAATCTTTAATAAATAGCAAGATAGAGTTGAAATCACAATACAAAATTAGCATGTTTTAGTGATTAATCGCTTTAAACATGAGGTTCCTTACTTGTGTTTAGATCACAGATGGAGCTACAGAAACACTCCCTACACTTCTATTAAAAGACACAAGAAGTCCTTCCTTCTTTATTATTTAGCAATAATAAAATACACAATCATGACACAGCTGTCAGCGTTAGAAAAAAGTCACATTAAAGTTAAAGTATGTTTCAAGCAAGAATTGAGACATGTTTAATATTTGCGATGATATTTTGATTTTTGAGCCTGATATTTATTCCATTCAGAATCATTGTTGTATTAGTACTGATACCTGACCTTATGGTTATTGCTGAAATTCACATATTTAATAATAATAATAATAATAATAATAATAATAATAATGATTTAGAAAACCCTTTTACAACTTGACTTCTCTGGCTAGTTCATGTAGGTTACTATGTTGCAGCAGGCTCATAAATAACATGTTCGGATCCATAATAACTAACTATTAACTGTCTTGTCTATTAAACAACATGGTAACATTTTACATAAGAAGTCTTTATTAAACAAATTTACATAAATGTGTTGAGATCTGTCTGAATATGCATTTTTCTTTTCTGATTGCAGCCATCATAGTAGGATATCTTGCTGACATTCACACCCTGTAGGAGTACAATCATTATCCAGCGAGTTGCTCTTTAACATTTAAATTTAGAGGTTTGCATTGGCCACCCTGAATGCTACCCTGTGACCCTATGCCCATCCAGATCTCTGATAAATACTCCTGCTTTCAGCTTGACAGATAATGCAATCATCCAGCAACCATGATTACACTGATTGGTTAAGCAGTAAACATGCAGATGTACTAATTCCACATGGTGTTGATCACATGACTCTGCAAGAGTCTCTTTTTGCTGGCGGAGTAGTGGATGTCCTGCTGGTTTTTGTCCCCATGAGTGCTGCCGTGCTGAAACTGAGGCCTCGGAAAGCACTCAGCAGGTTAAAGCCGTCGTCCTTGGTTTTGGTTTCAGGAGGAATCATCTTCGACAGCTCGTGGGGGAGTGACACTTTGCCTCCGACAGACCTCAGGTGCTTCCTGTCCTCAAGAGACTGAATTATGATAAACAAATAAGAAGAGGACATGGAGTGAAGGCCAAAGGGACATAAAATGAGACTGTCAAAACTGAGTCACTGTTTGTGTTCACTACATCTTCAGAAGCAGCGACAACAAACAGAAATACTGTGGAAAATCTCTTATTTTCATACGTCACCTTGAGGAAGAGGAATAAAATTAGAAAACATTAGAAATCCTTTACATGAATAATAATTATGGCCATCTCCAAAACAAACTCATGAAATCGGCTCAATTCTGTTGTGTAGATCAAAAGCAAAAACACAAAGAATCCCGTGTAACCATGAGAAATCCTCCTCCCTTTAACAACACGCCACAAATACAAAAAGGAGAATAACCTGCTTCTTCTGAGGAGATTATCTGCTACCGTCATTTAGTTAATCCCAGTAAGACACTGAGTAAAACTGGTATTTATGAGTCTCCATTTTTCTTTCATTTAAATAGATGGTATATGAAGCAGCTCGTCAGCTCGACACCTTAAAATTACAGGACAAAAGTGTGAAACTGTAAACTGATCAAATGTGGAAAGCCTATTCAGGGCTAAAGCTGCTGCATGACATAATAACATGATCAGTGTCATTGCTGAGGTTATTGATTAAGCTTCCCGTCACCTCAAACACCTGACTTTTCTGATCAGAGGGAGCTACAGACACATGAAGATGGGGAAAATAGAATGAATGAAGGTATTCATCTTAAATGAACACTTGGAAACCAGTGCAGTTATATATTTTACCTGATAATCAGTTGAATGAGGAAAAAAATGAATCTACAGCGGGGGATTGTTACTGCGTCGTGACAAGGAGGAGTTAAAGATACACACATTATAAAAGGAATGAACTATTCAAAAATGGTCAGAAAAGAAGTGTAAAGTGTAAAGTAAGAAGTGTAAAGTAGGCACTTTTACAGTGTGTTTTGTATTTTGTGTGGAAGCATTTAACCTGCTTCTATTGTACTTTTGTTCCGATGCCAACATGTAATTTCAGCACATTATGCTCTAATACAGCATAATGGCATGCCAGAGAGGTCCAATGTGGTGTGTATGTGTGTGGAGTTTCTGTGAAAGCATTGTGTAATGTAAGGTCACACAGTGATGTCCCTGAAACCACAGAAACTGCAGTGGCAATATGAGTTATTGTGATCTGCTCTGACAAACCTCTGACAGCTGATATTTTCTCCTGAAGTGAGATCTCATAGCTGCTCTCTCTGCGTTCTTCTGAGCATTCATTGCTTCCCGTAGCTTTCTGTGAACACACAAACACATACAGAATTCCTTTAAAACAACCCCTGCATTTGTGATATTTAGTTATTTAATTTAGTTAACTGAAACGTAGCGCTGAAATCCTCGACTTCCCGCAGAGGACATACTTTTGGGACTTTGAAAAGCAATGAACTCAAACTGTTTTTGCTGGTGATAGTCAAGATATTTTTCCAATGTCAGAATTTCCCTTATTTTTGTATGTACAAAATGTATCAAACACTTTGCGAAGTGTAGATTAACAATAATAATGAAGAAGGAGTATTTATTTACCACAGCTTGGATCTTTCTCAATTACTGTAAATTCCTATATAATATACATTTAGTCATATATAACAAAATGCAAAATAATGACTCCAGGTTACAAGTTGTTTTATAGATTAAATATTTCATTATATTATATTATATTATATTATATTATATTATATTATATTATATTATATTATATTATATTATATTATATTATATACAAAATAAATTTTGACTCTACTTGCCTCCTTTTTTCCAGCTCTGCCTGATACGAACGAACCACCATTTGGTCTTTAGGATGTGCTCTTCTGAGGGGAGGGGTCTTTCCCAATATGTTCCTTCCAACATGGCCTCCCCCACCTCTGCTCCTCTTCCTCCTGTGTTTTGCACACAACTTCCTTTCCTTCACCCCTGACACGCAGCTGGTTAGTTTCCTAATGGGCGTCTTCAGTGACTTCTTCACTCTCACCACAACCTCCATGAGGATCTACGGCTCTCGGGAGACCACACCCTTATTTCTTGAACAGCTGACAGGTGAAAATATGCTTGCTTTCTCCTTCGCACATCTTGTGTAACTGGCAGGGTCGCATCTCACGGCAATAATTCAGGTTGAAACCTGTCAAGAACAAGGACAACAATCAGACAAGGCTCAGACACAGACTTAGTCTCACACACCACCTACATCCACAACTGTGGTGCTCATTGTCTGAAGGTGTGGAGGAGGATTTTACACTCTACGTATTAAACTAATAATTTTTTAAGTTATTTCTTTATTGAAACACACAGTAATATTTATCTTTTGTCTTCCAGGCCACATATTTCTTACCCATGTGGTCACAGTTGGAGAACCTCTAACAGCACAAATCCAGGCAGATGGCCTTCTCCACAACCACCAGCAGATAATCCCAAAGATTTAAAACAAAGTGGAGAAAACAAGAAAAAGAAGACACAGAAGATATCTCATCATGTGTGTGTCCTGGCCATCTCTCTCTCACACACAGTGTTCAGCTTTCATCTTCTGCTTCACTTGTTCCTTCATCAGGACTACACACTTCACCACCCCCACCTCGGCTGCACAGATTAGAGGACTTAATGAGTAGAATCTCATTAGCCGTGACAGAGAATGCACCCAATGACTCACGTGTTCGTGATGAAGATTTAGAGGCACCAGCTGATGTCATGTTGGGTGATGCACCACAGGTCTGACATTACAACCAACGGTGCTCCTGTGGGAATGTTTCATTTTCATGATTTCCTGCAGTTAATGTGAGGTTATCAGGCAACAACTTTATGTGAAAGTCGGACAACAACCATGTTTTATCTGTGGGACTTGAGCATGGACTTTGAGTTCACTGCTTTGCTGCAGGAATACAGTAGATAGTAAAATGTGGAAAGATGTAACGGAGGAGTTTTTAACTGTGCTCCAAAGGTGTTTTTAAATGTGTGATAAGAGCAAGGTCTTTCTTGAATTTCTGCACAAACATTTGTTTTAAAATGCTGAGATTGTTTTCTGCACAAGGCCAAATGCAGGCAGCCCTCCAAAAAAGGTTCTGTGTAACTTGAATTGTATCTTATTAGTTTTAAAACTCAACTTTATCACAGAGTAATTTAACATTTCCTGATGAGCAAGTCGCTTAACTGGTTGACCAGACCACCCATATTGCAGCTACAGTACTCACTTACTGCTGCTGAGAACTGAACACTTTCTTCTCTTTATTTTCCTGTTTTTTTTTCTGTTTTTTTAATGGTGATCATTTAGAGACCAATGCTTTTTATGATTTTAATTTTTTTTATACATTTATTAATTAGTTTTAAATATTATATCATGGGTATTATCGTGGGAATACACAAGCAGAAAGATTAAAGAGCACCCACAGACTTTCGACCTTCATCAAAACAGAAATAAATGTAGTGTGCAGACATAGTAATCATGGAGCCTTTTAGATTTAACGAGCAACGAGGCAGGAACTGAGGTGAAATATGAGTTTTCACAAATGGAGACTTCAGAAATAAGGCAATATTTTATAAATGAAAATATTTTCTTCTTATGGTGAGTCATTATCTTAAATTAGAAAATGTACTATAGTAGATAAAAGGACAAATGTATGATCATGCTCATATTTTTACAGGTTTTTTGCATTATAACTGTGTCTGCAACCAAGGAGGATGAGGATGTGGGACTTGGATGTGTCTATCTGCAATCCTGATTGACATGTGTTACAAATCCAAACTGGGAAAAAAGAAACATTTTTAAAATAACTTTATTTGAAGAAACCAGTCACGAAATAAAAGTTTTGTAATTATTCATTCAGATTATAATGCTGTTAATGTTTTAACAAGATCCTCATTGTAGACACGCTTCTGATCATGTCAGCATAACAGATCTAGGATCAGGTCAGCAACCCAGTGTGCTGTAATTTACTGAAGAACGTTGTGGGAAGCTGAGCTGATCCTGCATCCGCAGCACTTCCTCCGAGCAGAAGCTTTCCTTTTCGTCCAAATCCAGCTTGAAAGAGGAAAACTAAAGTATGTAAGTGTTGTTTTTTCTGGTCTCTGACTTCGTGCTTCTTCATGCAAACGAACAAGCGAATGTGTTTCTGTGTTTGGAGATGGGTGGTCTGTCACATGATGGATGCCAATCCACCTGAGAATCCTTTAAGTGGATCTGAACCACTGGCTTGCATGTAAGCTATGACACGTAATGACACACATATACGCTGTTACAGCTCCACTGCTTCAGAGGATATTAAACTTACCCTGACCCTCTAACTATAACAGCAACCTGCCTAAACTAAACCTTAAAACATCCCTTCATTTCCTACCTTTAACCACAATTACATTTACTGACTACATGGATATTTAAAGTTTGTCCTCAGAGGAGAAAAACGTCCCAGTTTACCAGCACAAAAGTTGTCACTAATTATTGAGAACATAATATACTGATTAAACATTATTTGCTTCTTTATCTTGTTCATATTACGAAAACGTAAAGGGCCTGTATTATGCTAAATCAACTTTTATGAGCTTTTAACCTTTTATTAGTGTTAATTGTACCTTAAAACAATCCCTTAGGCAGTGTTATTTTTTATCCATGTGCTTTGCGGTTTTATTCTTTTGAAAAAAAAGGGTTTGATTTAGCTAAAACAAACAACTGACCCCACCGCCCTGACGCAGCACAGTGGTGGTGAGAAATGAATGCTATGGCTAAACTATATGGTGCATCTTTCTCAATGTATATGTATATGTATATATATGTATATTATCATGAATGTGCAGGATACAGGGTGAAACAGCAAATATAGCCTAATATAGGGTCTTCAAGGTGATGTACTGATTCTCGCACATATATAAACATTGCTCAGTTATTTTAAAGTCTAAATAAACATCCAGTGTAGTAGCCATGTTTTGGTATTTGGTTTTTTCAGTGTTGGTGCTTTCTGGTTGTCATGGCAATGCACAGGTAGGGGATCATGTGGGCATAGGCAGTGGCTGCAGGGTAAAGCTTTCATAAGTGGCATATGCACACCTGCACACAGGTGAAGGAGAGGGGAGCTGGGTCAGCGTATTTTCTTTGTTGACCGCTAGCTTTGCCGGTATGTACAGCTCGATGCATGAACAGCTTCTGTGCACACTTGATCATCAAGCGTGTACAAGGCAAGCCGCTCATAATAAATACAGCAAAACCACATTGAGTGTGCTCATCGTTTGCTGCGCGTCAGACCCCCTCAAAGCAACTAAGAATTTAGTAATCTCTGCATCCAGTTTTTCTGCTGTGCTGTATCATAAAAAGTATTTAATCTGGACTCAGGTCAGTGTACAAGAAGACACTGTAAGCACACCAGTGATTTTGTTCTGTCCGGCTGTGCTGTATTGGATTCACTGACCTGCCTGCAGTCAGATCTTGTTGAGCTGATACTTCTGAAGTGCTGAGCTAGAATCTCATAGCAGACAAGACAGGGACATAATTCCTCACTAAAGACCCAGCAAATGGTCTCCTCAGCTCTTACATGTTTAAAGATTGTTCAAAGAAGAGGGCATGTTACTCTGAGGTCTATTTGAGACATAAATATCTTAAAATGTTAGTTTGGGACATTTGCAAATTATTTCATTCAGTTTTTTCAGCTGTATTAGCAAACTGTCTTTAAATACAGTTTGGATTCTCTCTGGGTTTTAAAGATGGATCTTTGGTCATGGTTATAGTTTTCCATCAGTGTAGCACAAGAAAAAAAACAGGTGTAACATTATTTATTCTGTTGAGCAAAAGATAAAAAAAAATCCTTTTCAGTTTAGTTACTGCTTAAAAACGGCAGAAAATTGTGCTTAAAAAGCCAAAGAAACCATAATACACACAAGCATCATCATCATCACAAACACACAAATTTCCATGTTAGGTGCCATTTAGTCGGATACACATTAGCTTCTCTCAGCTCTGTCAAGGCTGCAGAGGAAACACACAGTCCTGCTCAGCCTTGTGACCGTGCTCTCTGATGAGCTGCATTCAATCAACATGCCAAAGCAGGGCTGCAAGACGGAAGCATTTACATGTGTGACGCATGCAACGAGACTGAGGCCGGAAATCAAAACAGGACACTTTAGAAAACAGATTTTCTTTAATAAATGACCAAAACAGATTGGTAAATACAAAGTCTATTCAAAATAACCCAACACAAATTAAGACAAGATCTGCTTTTTATGGCTATATTATTTACAGTTCTGCTTATTTCCATCTTTTTTCATCATAGTACAACTTTACTAGCTGAGTATTATAGTGCCAATCTGTTTAATGCCAGTTAAAACAAGTAAGGGTTTTAAGACCAGGATTGGAGAAATCATCCTGATTTTTGTATTTTCAGGATGCTAAGACATAAAAGGTAAGCAAATAACAGCCCGGACAATAAAAATCAATCAACAAAAATTAAGAAAACATGTCAGGAGAGACTTTTTCTAAGCTGTTTTGGATAAAATATTTGCTTAACACCTCAATTTTAAATTATTCTTCACTTTTTATGTAATAACAAGTGATGTATCATCACCGCCAGACTTTAAACTCTGTTCTTTTCATCAGATTAGCTCGGTTACATTCCTCAGTTTGCTCTCTCCATTTGTCAAATACTGTAATTCAATCTTCCTGTTAAAATAAAGGATAGCTGTGATTTGTCTTCACTGTGCTAAAACTCAGAAGCACTTTGTCGTGGTCCATATAGGCTTAAGATGTATGGGGGTCATCTGCTCAGGTCGCAGTTCTTCCTCCAGACATGAGTCCGTTCATGCTGCTGTAGAGGCAGGAAGAAGGGATGACGCAGAGCAGAGGAAAGAGTGATGCGTTTGGAGGGATCGTACTCCAGCATCCGCTCCAGCAGATCAAAAAACAGGTGGTGCTCTGTCCCGTGTGCCAACAAGTACTTCTGGAAGCCCAGGCAGCCAGAGAGAAGCTGTTATTACAAAGGCAAATATCACTGATGATTAAATGTTTGCATTTAACTCACCCTCAGCGGTCTACATTTGGATTTAACAAAGCGTCCGGCCTTGGATGATTCATTCCAGGCCAGACGGCCATGATGGAAATATTTCTGCTTTCTGAGGAGGATTAAAAGGCATTGTCAGAGTTGGGTTTGGGTATGTGTTATTTACCATGAGACGATGGAGCGATACCTGCTCCTTTCAATCATCAGAGGAGGAATTGATCCCTGTACTTTTTCCATCATGGCAAGATGTTCCTTATTCTCGTGAGTCTATAAGGAAAAGGAAGTGAAGACGGTGATGGTACGATCGAGCCGGCCCTGCATTTAACATGCCATGCATGTAACCTGGAACAGAGTGAAGCCTTCGTAGTACTCGAACAGGATGCAGCCGATGCTCCACACATCACAAGGCTGACTCCAACCCAACTCTGCAGGAGAGAAAAAAACATTTGTAACCATCCTGACAGCTGACAGCTCCCCAGTTCTTCTCCAGATTAAAGCAACATCTTTACCCAGTAGGACCTCTGGGGCTCTGTAGTGACGTGTCGAGATGATGACAGAGTGGTGTTCGTGGTCAAAGGTGGCGCTGCCGAAGTCCACCAGCCTCACTGTGGTGTCCTTTATCCTCTTTTCATTGCACTTCTGCACAGAGAAGAAAGAGGAACCCTGAAAAATACTCGTTTTGTAAAGGATGTGTTATTTATCACGCTGGTTTTTCTGCAGACGTGACTCTGGGACTGCAGGTAAATCTGCCGGATATGTTGCTATCTTACCTGTGAGGCGAATTTAGATAATGGAAACGCTGCACGACCCTTCATGTTCTCCAGCTCCATACTTCCCACAACAAACACCTGATTTGTCAGTTTCCTTAAATAGATTTTATTTCTGTATTTATTTTATTTGAAGTGCGGTTGTTTAACGTACGAATCAGTAACATTTAGAGGGCTTTTAGTTTCAGGTACTTTCTATGCAGGAAAAGTTTTTATTTAAATTTTTATGATTACATTTTATTTATAAGAAATGTTTGGCTCATACACTGCACTTTGACCTTTGGGCACTTTTTTAATTTTGTTGAATATGTTGATTGTAATATTCTATTCTATTCTATTTTAAAAGCCACTCAGAAAGAGGTCATTAGAAGAGGACAGCATTGCAACAGAACTTACTACTGGGTGGATGTTCTGTAGTGGACAAATGTCAAATTAAACAACCCTTCTGATAAAGAAAAAGAGTAGTTTTAATACATATTAATACCAGGATTATGTTTCATGTTGCTTTCAGTAACAGGTCATCAGTCAGGAAGTTTCTGATTCTACAAACTGGGAGGACACATGCTCAGACAGAAGATAACTTTAATATTACCTGTTAGATACCTAAAGACTGAATAAAAGACATGCATGTTGTATTACACATTCATTGCTCTACCAAATGATCTTTTGCATCAGTTTTGTGACATTGAATCAGTGTATTCATCTTAATGTTTAGAGCTCACATGGATAATTTCCAATTTAGACAGGGTCAACAAACATAGCTTCCAGTGTTCCTGAAAAGCAAATCCCATATAAAACAGAACATGTGTGGGTGGCTCACAGTTCTGCTGAGACAAACGTACATCTATCACAGCGCTTATTAATCCTGCTTATTCTACATCTTGGTATTCAGCCAGCCTGAAGCGCTCATGCCCGCCAGTTTCTGACCTTCTCAGCATTGTATATCAGAGAGTAGTCGGAGTTGACAAAGAGGATGTTCTCAGGCTTCAGGTCGGTGTGAGTCAGCTTGTTGTCATGGAGAACTGCAGAGGAGACAAGGTGATGAAGAGAGGAGGGAGAGTAAACAGAAATATATCAGAAGCCAACGCCCTCCTCTGGTGGTTCTGCTCTGTATCTGTTTATTCATTTGTTTGTGTAT
>JBAMIG010000006.1:11048123-11063733 GCA_037177335.1 Kiunga ballochi
CTTATATATCCCCGATTAAGTTTGAGTACACTTTATTTATTTTGAATTAACCATCGTATTGTCACTTGACTCTGGTTGATGCACCATTTCTACAAAGGTTTTCATCTCTTTTCATCTTGTCTTTTTGCAGCTTTTATCTATAAAGTTGTTTCTTTTTCTGTTGTTTAGATCTTAACAGGTGTTACAACAGAATCTGTAACCCATCAGAATCTGTGACCACAGAGGGCGCTTGAATATATTTTTTTACACATAGCCTACGTCTTAAAAGGTAAGTCTTAAAAACACACAAATAAACCTGAATAAATCTAAATTAATCACTTATGTCACTCCTCTGGCACATGTGAACCTCGTATAACCAGAACCACAAAATCAGGATTTTTTTTTATTGCCACCAGAACGTGCATCTTTACTGTATCTTCATTATAATGAACTAAGAAGATGATTTCCCCACTGGTGGGACTTTTTCCTTGGTATTATGAGTGTTTCCAAGCCTTCAAACCCCTTGTAAAACATGTACTGTATAATACATTGAAAAACAGACTAGCTTCCCTATGGTCACAGATTATGATGGGTTACAGATTTTGTTGCAACACCGCGACGCACCTGCAAACTCCCGTTTTTTCCCTCCTTTTTGCGCGTCATAACCGTACATCCAAAGAAAAAAAAATCATTAAAGCGAAAAAAATATTCAAAAGTAAATGCAGAAAGGGACAAATGTGTTAAATAACATAAAACTCTTTTAAGGTCTTAACACATTAGGTCTAATTAGCATTTTGCTAGTCGATATTTAATACTTAAACAGAATTAAAACGACTCAGAACTTTAAGGCTCTTTTTAAAAAGTCTGTCTGTAGTTTCAAACAAAACGGATTTCTTTTATGAAGTCTGGTTACAGGAAAAACCCAGAAAACCTGCATCTTGAGCCACAGATGCTATCGCTTCTAGCTACCCAGCTCCAGACAAACCAAACCCTCTGAGTTCAGATTCTTACTTACCAGATGGTGGAAAAGCATCCTGAATGGCGCTTTAACACAGCAGGGTAGTAAAACATGTTTAATTCAGAAAACCTACAATAAATCCGTAGAAGAGGTCAATTCCGCAGCAGCCTCTGGTCCCACTTTGTTGGAGTGAAAGCGGCTAAATGTTTATTTTATAGAGAGAAAGCTGATTGGACAGTCTGCAACACTTTGATCTTTAAAACTCTGACAATATAAATGGTAATAAATGAGTGCATACCAGAAAAAGTGGATGCTGATTTAAAGTAATAAAATGTAAATAACTGGTTTTATTGGTTTACATTTCCATGCAGATTCAGGAGTTTGTTATTCAAGCAGTTTTTAATTCAACTAAAGAAAACATGAACTAGAAACTATTTGGGAAAATCTGCAAAAGCAGCTAAACAGTTGTAATAAAATGAATAGTTTTTTTCCTTTAAAATAAACAACTAAACTACAGGGCTTCTTGTGTTTGTTTCTAACAGCACATGTCTGGACGGATCACAGTAGTCTTCCTCTGCACTCTGTGGATCCACAGCAGCAAAGCAGCTCTTTACCCTCCACGCTGCCCACCTCGTAGTTGTAGTCCCAGGTAAGCTCCGTGCCAGCCCTGATTCGCCTGTAAGATAAGTGAAAGGACAACAGCATCATTACTGTGTTACCATGGAGACATCCCTAATGTCAGAGTGGATGGTTACATATGCTTATTGAATTATAAGCATAATGAGATGCAGATAATAAAACACTTTCCATGAATCTCAGCTTACTGAAAGGAAATTGTAACAATACACAGACTATTTCATCCATATAAAACCAAATGAGCCTGAACACGACACAACCAAACCATCCTGAAACTAAAACTTTCCAGAGCATAGATGCAGTGATTTTGACCCTGTAATAAGGTGAGCTCTATACTTGGATCACTACTGTACATCATTCCTATTTATCTGCCATCACTTTTAACCACTTATGCAGCATCACATTGTCACATTTCTGGCAAGCTAAATGTTTCGGTCCAGCTGGTTCATGCAAAAATAAATTATGCCAAAATGCAGAAAAGGGGAAAATGACCGCATGCTTAAAAACAGTTTTAAGAGAAGATTTTCACAGTTAGGTAAGATAAAAACTATAAAGCTAAAGTAAAAACTAACACAAAGCAGACCACAAGCTGCTGTGCATCACCTCGCTGAGCAAAGAGCTCCTCTGCTGTTTCATGTTGGTTTTATCTTAAAACACCAGGATGTGAAACAAGAAATGAATGAGACATCATGTCTGCATTAGCCTTACGGATGGAAAAGATTTTTTTTTAAAAGTCATTCAAAAATAAACAAATATATAAAAACATAACCATACCAATAAATTGTTCTGTGTATGTGTGTGTGTGTGTGTAAGGCTTCTAACTCATAAACTTGACATCAAACAAGCTTACTTGCTGGCAAAGAATGCCACCCAGGGGAATCGTAAGTCGTGTGTGTCCACAAACACATTCTGGACGAAAAGGTTAGGGCTGCAGCTGTGCTGTAACAGAAGTAACACAACAGTGTAAGAGGACAGACCGGCTGCTTCCAGGACATAAATAGTTGCTCTGCAAGTTTCAACATCTTACATTAAGGTAACGCCCGAGATTTCCTTCCAACTTGGCATCGATGATGTAGCAGGACTCTTCCCCATCGAAGAAGAGGCGGGTGTTTTTAGAAGTGTTTTCTCCTGCTCCTCCGCTCGTACCCTGATGTCCGGGTTTTGTCCCCTGACTTCCTGACCCTCCCATGCCTCCAGGAACACCAGATTTGACCATCATGCTGTGGCTGTTTTTAAGGGCAATGCCTCGAGTGGATTTCACTGCCACCTGCTTTTTGGTCACACCTGAGGCAGAGACAAGAGGACATAATGTAGAAACGGTCGGACACCTTATGAGGTTAGATATTTTACCCCTGTTTTGTTTACCTGGTGTGACTTTCTCCCTCTCCTTGTTGTCTTCAGATCCTGAACTGATTGTCTGAACATCGTCACTGTCAGAGAGAGTCATCACATCCTGCTTCTCCTGCTTCTTCACTGGCTCAGGCTTTATTTGACTGACAAATACAAACGTTAAAAAGCATGTTTAAGTGATCTTATTGATGACTCATTACCATATTTAAATATATTAAAAGTATCTCTTGAAAACACTTTAGGACAAACCTCTTGTTGTCTCCAGTTTCCTGTCATAAAACGAAGTAATAAAAAAAAGGTTATTTATCATGTTTAGAAGAGTCATCCTTACTCTGATGCATTATATTAATAATGTAAAACCGACTATATCTGCTCTTCAATGTTTTGCTTACATAGACATTCATTTCTTTTCTGCTTTTGACATTACACAAACTGGTCACCACAAATCTTATATAGTTATGTAATTAGAAAAAATGTCATTCTCAGGGGAAAAAAAATTACATCTTTATTTTAATCAAATTAACCTTTAAAATATAGTATTTTTTAATACAATTGAACTAAAATCCTTTGATACATTTATTTAATTTGCACACCTTCCCCTGGCTTGTTAGCCACAAAGCCACTTTACTTTTCCCCGTCTCCTCTGGCATGGACGGTGGCTTATCATCTGGTTCTCTAGTGGAGACAATCAGTCCGTCTTTACTGTCCTGACTCCCTGCAGCATGAAGGCAAGCGGTTCAGGGTAAACAAACAAAACTGAATTAAATCAAAAACCTAACAGGAGAAATATTTTATTAATGGAGAAAAAATGCTGAAACTAGTTTAACAGGAGTTTGAGGAGAAAAACAAACATCTATAATATGCTGTGGGACATTATGAGCAATCTGTTGGTTGCATCATTTTACATTTGATACATCATAAGCTACATCCAGTTTGTTAGTTTTATCTCATCTAATTAGATAAGGCTCACATTTTATTTCAAAGTATATAAAAACAGAATTATATCTACACACATTTTACCTGGTAGAGATAGAAAATAAATGAGAGTTTACTACACTCCTAATTTTTACCCTGCTCTCTTTAAGAAAGAAATGTGTGGCTCCCAGATGTGTACATGCATACTTGTGAAAAGTACAAATGAAAAAACACTGCTAAATGTTTGCAGTCTTTAAAAATTCAGCTTCAAATCATTTGCAAATGTTTGGGCTTTAATCTCTCCGTTCTCTGCTGCAGGGAGTTCGAGGTTTGAAGCTAAAGCAGCAGCACAACAAACGTAACGGTGCACGCATAAATAAACATCTCAGCATGATTATCTTTCAGGAGTGAAAGAAAGAGAAATGGAAACAAATAAAAAAGGGAATATTCTGATCAGGTCTTTATGCAAACAGACAACAGTTTTGTAACAATTAACTAAAATAATAGCATAAGCAGCTTGCCTTCCTTGTTGCCTTTGAGCTGCCCGCGTGTGGTGTAACTCCTCCACACGGAGCTGGAGCTGTAGTAGTTCTCCTTCACAAACGTGTCGTCAGAACTGTCGCTTTCATCTTCGCTCTTCGAGTCTTTTTCGTCGTCGTCGTTGCTGTTGTCTGATGAGCTTGAGCTTCGGGCTGTGAGACAATTAAGAATGAAAAAATTATTGTGAGAACAAAAAGCAGAGAAACGTCTCGTCGATTCGTCTTGAATGATTGTGAGTAATGCCACTCATTGTTTTTGGTTCAGAGAGTTTTTTTTTTTAAGGATTGAAAAGATTTTGGCAGATTCCCACTGAGAAAATGTTGTATTCATTTTTCAGTGAAGAAAGAAAAAAAGTTGAATTGTTTTATTTAGAGTAAATAATTAAAAGCAGCCGTTTCTGGTATTTTGCCTGCTGATGGGGGTCGCCACCATTTCACACCTTTAGAGTTTTACTCACCCTTTTTGAGCTGCCGCCCCCCAGAACTGCCTGAAACTAAAGCAGACGGCTGGATTTTTATCCTGGACACGTCCACGCCGCTTCCTTCACTGTCCGAACAGTGAGCCTCGCTTTCATAGCCCTCTTTGAAGTTTTCCACACTCTCTATATGGTCCAGGTTGGCAAAATACTCATCACCCATCTCTAGACCTTCTTTGTCAGCAAAGTCATCTGTCAAGATTTTACCTGTTAAAGTGAGAAAAAAAAAGTTAAAAGGAGAAAGTCTTCCACGAAGGAGACTGTTCATCATTCATTAACTCTTAGAGGTCTGGTCCTCACCAGCATAAATGCAGACAAATGAGCCCTTAGCCACATCATCCAGACACCGGATGCCCCAGCCTTTGTTCTGCGTCTTAAAGAGTTGCAGACGCACCTGCAGGCCGTGCTGCACCAGCCGGTTAGTGCACATCTGAACAGAGCATTTGCACCTTTTGTTACACTCGTAGATCCTGAAAAAGAGAATGAGAGAAAAAAAAGAGGAATGAAGAGACTCTTAAATACAGAACAAAGCTTTCTGCTTTACTTGGCAGTAATTATCTTGTTATGTGTTTGTGTGTGTAATGTCTCACCCTGTGGGGAGGCACTCCTCTAATCGTTTATATGAGTATCCTGCATTTTGGTTAACCTGTCCTCCAGGTGTGCAAGCGGTAGCCTGAAGTGTCAGCTGATGGCAAGAGCATTTAGACCTGTAACATAAGACATAAAGATGCTCATGCCTCATGATAAAAAGAAAAGTTTTAGATATTAGACATGAATAGTGGAGCTTCACTAACTTGTCTCGACAGCCATCAGTACAATCACATCCAACCAGGAAGTCTGCACTAGTGTTGATATACACCCCATCTTCAGGAATACGCTCTTTACCTTTAAAAGAACATGACATCAGTTAATATTTTGTATATAATTAGGATTAAAAAGGCTATATATATATATATATTTTATATATATATATATATATATAAAATATATATATATAGAATTGCGTTAAGGTCACATGATGAGAATTATAAGATGTGAAGGATTGATTAAGCAAGTATTACCATGTAAAAATCTTTCAAATTCTAAATTAGGTTATTGTTCAACATATCAACCCTTTCTATTTGCATTAGATTATAACCCTAACGTATGTTTTTTACTCCTAAATCACTGAGTAACACAGTATATAAGGTGGGAAACGAGCCCAACTGGTTGGTGTTGGGTTGTTACCAGAAAACAAAAAGTTACTCATTAGTTATGTACATTGCAATGAGATTTACTCATTACTGCATTTAAAAAGTAACATGACTACTTAGTACCCGTTTCTTAATTTACTGTGTGAGAAATGTGTGCGGTCTCCTCGCTATAAAACCCACAAACAGGATAAAGAAAGCGATGATGCACTCGTGCTGCGCAAGAAGCTTGGTAATGTTTTGTAAAACTGAAGTACCCCGCTGTACATCAAGGATTAGAGCTACTGAAACCTTCCTGGAAGAACCGCACCCCCACCCCCCTTTGCTGTAAGTTTTTACAAAGGGATCTGCAGAAAATTATAGTTTTATTATATGTAACCATGGAAACTTTGGATTTTGGATCTGAGGGGAATAATTTCTCACAGCAGCCGATTGATCAGACAGATTTAAGACAAAGATGTTTCCTTCTACTGATCTGTAAAGTCAAATAAAATCCTTTCAGTAAAATAAAAAAATCCTTGAAGTCTAGAAGTAGACACACGAGCAGCTACAGCATTCGTATCGGTCTCTATGGCAACGTTTCCAAACAAGGACACGGGCAGCACTACTGAAACAGATCCGAACACACACACAGGAAAACATGGCTCAGGTAATGCTAGTGGTAAATTTTGCAACCGATATTTTGAGTGTAATGCACTTAAGTGCAGATGTTTAATGGATGCCGTGTGGTTTTATCCAGGCAGTAGCAACAGAGGAGGCCCATGTTTTCATGATGCTTACCCTCATCAAGCTCGCATCATGAAACTTAACACTCAGCAAACAAATTGCTTTCAATCATTTGATTCCATCCGACCCGGCCTGATGTGTACGAGCACACAGATATAGGACCAAGCAACCCCTGTTTGCAGAGGAGCAGCAGCTTTGGATTAAAGTAGAATTTCTTTGTTCGTCAGTAAGGCAAAGATGGATTCGCTTCCTTTTGCATGGTTCTGTTTGGTTTCAAGCACATTATTAAGACAGCTACAGCAGATTTAGACCTTTACATGCTTATTCATTATAAAAACAAATGTTTTTTTCTGATGCGAGAATAATCTGCGTCGACAAAATCTCCTGTATCCACCGCCTTCATATATTACTTCTCCTATAATTACTTTCCAAGACCTAAATAAGCCTTGAATCATCAGAATATCATCTATACAGTACTGGAAACCAGATAAATAATCATTTATCAGTCTAATTTCTGAACAAAAGGAAACTTTATGTAATAATCCAGTGTAATTCTTACTGTAAGCTACTTTAGGTGGAGGGGTGGTATCAATCTCATTCACACAGGAGAGTGGGATGTCCTCTTTTCCACCAGTGATGTCAGGAATGTAATAAAAAGGTCTTTGCGGCTGGAAAGGCCGATCAACAAGCACATAGGGATCCAGACAGAACATCTCTAAAAATATAAAGTCACAGCACGTCTGGAAAAGGTACTGTTGGATCTCTGCCATGTTCCGCAGGCAAAGTCCACATGGAGCCTTGTAGATCACATGGAAAGACATCTGAAAGGTGGAGATGTAAAAAGGGAGGCGTTACACAGGAATACCGTTCATATTGTTCCCAGTAGGGATTCTGTTGGAGTTTACCTTGCGATTGACTTTGCGTCGTCCCGTCATCCGTCTAAAGTCGTACAGTAACGGCGTGAGGAGCGGGTTCTTTCCTCTGTGCGTGTCTGGTTTGCGTGGCCGGACTCGATTCAGACAAGCAAGCTGACAGGAGTGTGCCAGGTAGAAGATGCGGTCAGTTGGAGCTCTGTATGAAGGCTGTTGAGGGATGGCGGCCATCGTGTGTTGCACAGGGGGAGGGGCAGGAACTACCTGTCTCTGATACGTTTGTGTGAAAGTGGGTGCAGGAGTATTTGGAGGATTCAATAGTCTTCCACTGTGGATTAAAAAGACATTAAAATAATAATCAACTGTGATATAATCAATGAAGTTATATAAATAACGTTCTAATATGTAGCTATCCACAATGACGAGAGTCGCTGTTTATTTGTAAACAAAACATTTAGCTTTTGCACATTTTACACATAAAGTTGTATAAAAGGTTACGTCACCTTGAGAGGGTGGGCAGGTTACTGGAACTGTTGGCCTGCAACAATTTAGAGGCATGAGTACCTCCCACCCCAGGGATAAATGGAGAAGTGCTCTTCTTTGCCATCTGATGTTTATTCCTTTAACATAGTGAAGATAGATATGTAGAAATATGCAAGAAACACCCTAAACTCCAAACACAGCAACCAAATATATCTGAGCTTCTTCACACGGTCTGTAGCCAGTTCAACACACATCCCCACACAGAACTGTGGGACTGATCCACCATGTTGGAGGTGGGAGCGTTAGATTTGCAGCAGCAGGATGAAGGC
The DNA here is from genome assembly GCA_037177335.1 of Kiunga ballochi. Taxonomy (NCBI): domain Eukaryota; kingdom Metazoa; phylum Chordata; class Actinopteri; order Atheriniformes; family Pseudomugilidae; genus Kiunga; species Kiunga ballochi. The sequence continues at coordinate 11,056,577 of JBAMIG010000006.1, forward strand.
TCTAATTTGTACATTGTGTTTTTCTTTAGATGCTTGACATAAAAGGCAAATAATGGAATTCATCCTAAATCTAGTCATGCATGAACCAATCTAATTAATTCAACAAATGCAACTGATTCTAGGCATTGAGGTGAAATAGGAAGGTCATGTCTTTTCCTTACAGGGGAAATAGGAATTGCCCTGCAGGACACTTGTTAGTAGGTCACATATGTACTCCCTTGAGTGCACCACTGCAGTGCTTTCCACTATCATGATCAGAACAACAAATGGTGAAATATCTTCTGTAAAAATGGTGCTCATTCCTCCAGCGGTCCCTCTGAGATATAAAAATCACCTCACTGAAGCCGTTTTCATTACAAAGGTTTTTTTTTTTAGCAGAATGAACCTTTTGGTTCAGACATGTTGTGATGCATTTGCAGTTTAGACGCTCCACACGAGGAGGCGTTCTGCTAAAACTGTAGGAGAGGCGGTTCAGAGGAAGCTGTGCATTTAGCTCACAGGCAGAAATACAGCTTACAAATCACTGTGCTCACTTTACAACCAACCAGAAAAAGGATGGTATGATTACAGATTTAATAGGGAAAAGTATTGTCTAAGAAATAATCACATCTTTTTTATTATGATCATTATGATGCGTTAACCTACCAACACTAAAATGTGCAAAATAATAGGAATACTGATGTGTTTTTAAAAGGTGAGAATGCAAAAAGATTCTATAGAAAAAATAAAGCAGGTTTGTTTGTTTGCATTATTTTACATATCAACAATCAGAATTTAGCCTCACCTTGATCGAGCTGGTGAGAAAGTAGGAAATGTAAACAACTTAAGTGGAATTTAAAGAAACAAACATGAACTTTGGTGTAAAACGCTGTCCTGCCACAGACAAAGTTTCCCCTTAAACATGAAATAACTGAGAAAAGAAACTTAGTAAAAGAGATGTTACTCTTTAGATTACATCCCGTTTCATTTGGAAATGAAGAATGGACAAAAAGAAATTAATAAAAAAATTCCAGGACCAAGCAGAGCCATCTGAGTTTCTATTTTCATATCTAAGACAAACGATGAATCTCAACCGAGCCTTTTAAATGCTTTACAACATTTCCCCCTGTCCTTAATATTTCCCGTTTATTACGAGTATACTTACTCAACACGCAGAAGTTGAGGAAGTTGTGGAGGTTGTGGTGGTTGTAGTTGTTGTAGTTGTTGTGGAAGTTGTAGTTGTTGTGGAAGTTGTAGTTGTTGTGGAAGTTGTAGTTGTTGTGGTGCTTGTGTAGGTGGAGTATGCTGAGGCTGCTGAGGTTGAGGTCGCTGTTGAAGCTGTGGGGTTGTTGCAGGCTGACTGGGCGAGGTAGGTGGTGCTTTAACAGGTGAACCTCCAACATGTTCAACCCCAGTGTACTGAACAACCGGCCCTTTACTTCTTAATGCCCCTGGAAATGAATGAATCGTCAATACTGATTTACAACAAGCAAAAAAATAATAGGGTGGCTTGCTTGGTGGTTTTACTGGAGAGCCTGATAAAAGCAGATTTGTTTTGTTTTTTTCACAATTTAAAAAAAAAAAAAAAACTTTTAAAGTGTATTTGTAATTTTTATATTTAAAATTTTTTTTATTTTTTATTTGAAGAATTAAAAATGAGAAAACTATTCAAAAGTGTATTTGTAATCTTTTTATAGTTTATTTAAAAATATATTTTTTAAAAAACATTAAAAGGGTGTTTGTAATATATTAAAAACAAAACAACAATTTAAAAAGTGTATTAGTAATTTTTTAATTAAGTTTATTTAATAAAAATTTAAATAAAAAACAAAGGGTATCTGTAATATTTTTTTTTATTTATTTAAAAAAAAAAAAAAGAAAAAAAGAGTATTTGTAATCATGTACTGATTAAAACAACTGAACCCGTGTTTCCCTCGTATGGATTTTTTTACTGCAGGGGTGTGTTCTCTTACCCATGTTAGGCCTTGTCCTCTGTTGGCCAGCCAGCTTCTTCTCCTGTGTGTTTGCTGTTGTCATTTTCAGATTGAACATGGGCTCCAACCTGGTGGATCCTCTGTAGATCCACTCACTCCTTTTATCATCCTGTTCAACACCAGACAACACAAGAAATTCATCTCGTCGGCCTCATTTTGCCTGCTGAAGATATTTGCAGGTAACTTTCTGAAGAGGCCGAAGTTAAAAGGTACCGATCATTCCTCCTTCAGCTACCACCATAACAAAACAACCTGGTGAATGGCAGACACATGTTTAACAGGATTAAGGCGAGGCACACAATTCAGGTGGATGAAGCTGCTGATGGTGAAATCAAAGCAATGATGCCACTCCAGAGATTACTTTCACACCCAGCCACCACAGGAAGCACAATCCAATAACACATCATAGATAACAAAAATTTGCTAACCTGTGAGACATTCACTTGACGGGAAAATAATCATTGTTTTCAAGTTGGCAGTCAAATTAAACTGGAATTATGCAGCGGCCAGTCAGCAAAGGGACTGGTTTCACACATTAGTCAGGATTATGGAAGAGACAGCCTGGCTCTTTCTGCATCTATCTGGTAAATGAGCACATATTACCACTATAAAAAGATAAGGGAAGGATCTGCAACTCATTTCTGAACAAACCAGGTGAATCAACTTTAGCATCAGCCGGTTCATACTGACGACTTCAAGCCTGATATTCTGGATTAAAATAAAAATATCCCAATATTGCCACAAAGGCCCTCCTTCCTTTTCCAGCATCATACTGTACACTTCTGCTGCAACAGTAACCACAACAAGATCACAGAGCACCCGGATGTAAGGAACACACTCTCTCCCATCATCCATCCCATTTAGTTACTGGAAAATAAACCCAGTTCTCCCACTACTTCAATCTTGTGGTGAGATGATACAAGTGTGACAATAATGCCATGAAGATATAATGACTGTAGTATTTTTTAAGCATCTTTCTGAAAAAGAGCTTTGAAGGTGATGCGTTCTAACAGAGTTAAAGCTACGATCAAAGGCGTCACACCCTATTACAACATTAGAGGACAAAGCTCAACACTCATTTTTGTGTTTATAGTTTTTGAAAGACGTACCAAAAAGAGAATCTTGACCAAGCTGCCATCCACCTCCTCCACTTTGCTCTTCCACCAAGTTCCCTCCCACTCCGTCTTGATAATCTGGCCAACCTTTAGGAGCACCATGGGCCTGCTGGGATAGGCAGAGATGTACTCCTCGATGAAGTCTCGGCAAGACGCATCCTCTATATCCTCCCAAGTACGCTTTACTACAAGAACAGAAATAATCTGGTTCAATACCAGTTTTGCACCATTCTGCGTTTTTTTTAAAGCAGAAAATTCACCTACATGGTCGGCAAACGGGGTAGAGTTCAGGCAGTATCACATATGAGGCATACCCGTCATCAAAGAAGATCAGAAATCTGAAACACACACATTAAACAATAATGAACTTAAAGAAGCAATCAGCATCTCAACAACCATTCAGATGGACATTTACTCACCTCATGCGGTTCTTGTTGTTGGGCATCTCAGCAACAATCCCTGCATAAAGCCAAACCAGGTTGCCATCTTTGTACTTGGCAACAACACGAGCTCCTACAAAAAGGCTCTCCAGGGTGGGGTTGTAGTCAAAAGCCACGTGATTTCCAGACAGCAGACTTTTACCTTTATCAAACTTCACTTTATACTTGACCACACCATTTCCTGAATGCGGGCAGAGAGTGTGCAGCTTTAAAGATGGAGTGTAAAAACACAAAACAATCCATTTTTCTCAAACTTCAAAAACTTTAAAATGACCTTAATGTGACACAAAGAAGAAATAATGAGAACATACCAACAGGGTTGATGGCAACAAGAGCCCCTTTGTGCCACGTCTTGGTGCGTTTCTTCCCTAAAATGTTCATTCCAACTTTGAGCTCATCTTCTTTCATGTTAGGGTGCGGCTGGGTCATGGCTTGAGACAAAGCTTGGGATACAAACACCGCTGGTCCAGAACTTTGAATCCCTGCAGAGTAAAAAGGAAATTAAATAAAAAAGAACAAGGAATAAAAACCTGAATGTCCTTTATAATTTCACACATAACACATGGACCTCGGTGTGCGTCACCTGACTGAGCCGAAGGTTGTGTTGAAGGCCGAACCAACGCAGCACCGTGTGAAGGCTTCGTGACAATTTGGACCAACTTCTGAACCTGCTGGGAGGTTTTCTGTAGGACTGTAGAAGCTTCTTTTAACTAGTGGTGCAAATGAAGACCAAGAAGAAAAGTATGAGACAACACCCAGCTTAAACCAATCAACTAGGGGTGGGTGATATGGGCAAAATAAGAAATAGATATCGATTATTATTTTCATAATAACAATAATCCAACGATATCCTTTAAAATGTTTTTTTCCCCCTTTTCTTACCTGGTAATTTACTCATTTAAATGATTTTTTTCAAAAAATAATGCTGTCCACTCTGTTTACTGAAAGACATCTATATCAAAACGTTTCAGAATAATACTTTTTATTTTGAAGCGTTTCTGCAAAACCTGCATGAAGAAAACACCAAACCATTTCCAGGCTAGTGATGTGGAGCCATGTTGCCATGAAATCATCTACAGAGACTGAATGTTCCTGCATGCTTCTACCATGCCAGGCTGATTTGAGATTTGGATACCGGTGAGTCTTTTCCGCTAATTCGCTGAGTTTCTTGCATTTCTGAAAGCAGTCCACTGATTGGTCTCTAAAAAAATTGTCATTTGCCAAATTTCACGTCTTCCTCATTTACCTTCTATGTGCAATTTGTTTTCCATGTATAAAAACTCAATAATTTAAAATCGCACATCTTCAAAGCAACATTTACGATATTATCTTAGGCGATATTTATGGCCCACCTCTACAATCAACACATTAAATACTGAATGATGCAGAAACGGCAAAAGACGTTGGAAGTTTTTTTCTTCATACAAGTAATCTTTACAAAACGTTTAAGGGAATACCAGGATTAAATTAAAATATTTGAAAGAAGCAGCTTGTTAAATGGCTCAGGCCTGCTGCTAACACCTGTTCACTGTAACATGATCATAGGTGGACAGCATTAAATACAGTGTGTGACCAAACTCAAGATAAACAGATCCAAGATCCAATTTCAGTAAAAGATTAGTGACAGTCAAAACACACTTAACTGGAATAGAGACTGCATCGTTTATGGTAGCCAATGTGTGGAAAAGCCATTATAAATATTAGAAAATTACTCCCCAAGTGCATTTATCACTGAATTCACTTGTCTAAAATGCACACAAAATGAGTAATCCTGAACCTCAAGAATAAGGAAATATGCATTTTGTCCCCCTCACCGCTGGGTCTTTGGCAGGAGTTAAAGTCTTCTTTGGAGGAACCACTGATGGTGCAGAGTAAAAAACAAATAGATCAATAAACAAACTATGGAGTTTCCATTTCATTATAACCTTTTCCTTCATTAAATACTGGGACTTACAGCAACCAACAGCAATGACGTCATCATCCTCATCGTCATCTATCTCAATGACCTCAGAGGACAGGGCACCTCCAGCACCGCTTTCATCCTCTGAACTGCTCTCACGGTAAACAAGACCATTCCTTTGATAGGCTGCCTTCACCAGCTTCTCACACTCCATTACAGACCTAGAGAGGGACGAGCAAAGAAACGAGCTTCTGTGAACACACACACACACACACACACACACACACACACACACACACACACACACACACACACACACACTAGTGAGGATAAACAGGCTTTTTCTTACTGGTTGGCATTGTTGAGAAGCATCTCCGTCTTCGCCTCCTCTTCTTCCTTCTGCTCTACCATTTCCTTAAGCTCTGTCAACTGAGCCTTCTTCTTCTGCACAATCTCACTCTTTTCCACAGCTTCTTCAATCCACTTCTTCAGCTCATCTAAGGAGATGCCAAACTCTTCCTCTAGACCTGGATCCCAGCTGTCCACCTGCATGCTGAGGTGGGAATATATACACAGGGATATTAGATGACTTTAGAAAACAAACATGTTTTTTTTTTTTTTGCTGTTTTAAAGTTATTATTTTTATCAGGTAATACCACTACAGAGTCAAATTTTGCCCAGCGAGATACTTGATGAAGCAAAAAACAATAATAAAACCACAAACAGAGAAAACATTTAGGAAATCCATGATCCACAAAAACTCAATACTGATTATAGGATTTATTTTCTTATTGCAAATTGTTTATTTTGTTGCATCACTGTTGTGTTTTTTTATGTTTTGCATTACTGTTTGCTGAGACAATGTTTTATATATTGTATACCAGTCCCATTCTGATTTTGCACCTTAGGGATGCATTACTAAAAGCCAATTACACTTAAAATACGCAATACTACATTTGCTGTAAATAAGTAGTACGTGCAACAAATCTTTGGATATTAAACTGGGTATTACAAATATGAAAATGCAGTTTTCTTCATTATTACCTTAAATGTACAAGATCGACGGTTTCTTTATTTACAACCCATGTAAATAGGAAAAGAAAGTGCTCTCTTCAAATCCTCTTTGTAGATAACAATGAAAATGACTAAAGATGCATCATGGATGAATTTATCATTAGCCATCATCATGTTAGCCAAAAAAGATTGAGAATATCTTTTTCCAGTTAAATGATATTATATTTAAAGTAAAAATAATTACTAAAGTAAACTCCCTTTACTTCACGTTATTAAATAGAAAAAAGCACCTAGAAGAACACAAACAGAAGCTTGGTGCAAGTGAGGATATGCTAGCTTATTAGCATAGTATGAGTAAGAAAAATCTAACTGATGCAAAATAGTTAATGTATATACCTGCAGGGCAAATACGACAGCATTGTTATTATGTACGTTTTAAAGAAACACTCTATTCAATAATAAATACTTACTCCTGCTCACTGTTTTCCATCCTGCCGGACCAAATGCTAAAGCTAGCTTGTTGCTAATGCTACCAGCTAGCCTATAGCTGCAACAGGGAATGCATGGTTAGCATCCTGTGGTATCCGAAGTGGGTGGTGTTTGGTCCCTCTATGAAACAAAAAGCCCCGCCTATTGAAATGGTCAAATAGTTTTGTTGCCTTTTTTCTTTCTTTAAAAACAAACAAAAAAAACATACATTATGTATTTATATATA
>JBAMIG010000006.1:11065922-11079182 GCA_037177335.1 Kiunga ballochi
ATATACACATTCATATATATGTGTCTATATTTCCCACAAAAAAGGAGTAAAGCCCCCAACAGCTACCAAAAATGCTCTCATGTATGAGGACAATTAGTCATTTTACTGTTAATTTAACATGCAAAAGAAGCATCTGTTCTACACTAAACACGCTTAAATATCTGCTTGGTGGGGGTATTTTGTTAGTTTAATAATCTGAGGACCACTCATTAATTTTGTTCTATGTTGTGCTTTCTGAAATATTGTTTAATTAATAATTGTTTAATAAATAAATGTTGATTTCTGACATTTTAGTCTCAAAAGTTTTTTTCTCACTTAGTTCTGGCCAAAAATAATTGTACTATTATGTTGCTTCTTTCTGTGATATATTTTACATTGTGTCTCAGAGTTACTGTACAAACACTGCTAAACATTATTCATTCCCCACATTGCACACTTACATCTCTGCAATATACTAATTTTGCACAGAATTTGAGAGAAGTATAAATCGCACAAGTAAAATCCGACCCTTTCTAAACTCAGTTCAGTCACTAAAATACATCATTTCTCATAATACACATGGAAGTTGTGTCCATCATTCCTCTGTTTGCTCCTCTTGGTATGTGGAAGCAGAAACCGCACTGTAAGGGTCCAGCACCATCTGAGCGCAACGGATGATGGTCATCAACAAGAAGAAGCAGAGAAGGAAGAAGAAAAAGAGGGCAAATCCAAGATCCACATCCACATCTAGTCTGCTCGTTGGAGGATTTGGAGAATCCATGATGGGTAGGAAAAAAAAATCCTCAAGGAGCACAAGGCTCATCTGTAGCTTTCAATTTCAGTAGCTTTCTCAAAGAATAACATCCACTCAAGAAGACACAGAGGCTTATTTGGTGTCCTTTATCAATAGTTAAAAGGGAGTTTGGGTAACGACCAGGCCGTTCCCAAGATTAGAACACCCTGGCATCTCTTCAGGAGACAAGACCTGTACAGATGACACTTACCAGAGTCACAGGATCTGTCTTTGGTACACAGCAGAGGATAACATGGCAGGATGTGTTTTTGAATGTGCTGTGCATGCAAAGACACGTGCATAGCCTAGACTACAACAATCAGCTCAATGCACCTGCATAAAGATATTATTATCCCTAAATACTGAGTGGAAGAAATTAAACAAAACCAAAAAGTTTTACACAAATGACACCTTAGTAGTAATCCATTTGAGAGGGTCTGGAAACTAATCCCAACTAAGTGGCAAAAAAGTGCAGATTGTTTGTATTAAGTTGTAACAAAGTGACATGCAAGTTAAAGGTGGTTGCACAATATGCGAAAACTGTTGCAGTTATAACAGGAACAGGGAGAAACGCTGCTACAGAAGAGGCCCAGTACACAGTTTGTTTAATCACTAGTTTAGGGAGACCTAACGAAAATATTTACCAGTTCATATGATAAATACTCTCATTCTGAGAGCTGGGATTTGTTTCCTCAGATAAGAGCAACAACTCTACCATAGAACTCAATACATGAACGCTCCTACTGAGTGCACAGTGAACATACCTGTCATTACCAGCAGGTATAAATGATTTTGTGATTAAGGATTAAATTACAGTGTAGTATATGCAGGTGTGTGCAAGTCAAGTTACAGCCCAACACATTCATTGTTGACAATATAACAATTTAATACAAAAAAGCAAAAATCTCTCGTTTAAAATTTCATATACATATAAAGTATATTCATATTTATATATGTGTGTTTTTAAGAGTGAAAAACATGGATACAGATACAGTCAGAGGTTTTTTTAAAAAAAAAAAAAAACAAAACACAATCACCAACAGGAACCCTCTGAAAGAAGAAAACTGCATATTTATCTACATGGGTTACAATTACATAATGTCATCACAAAGTTGTGACTCTTTCACATCTTTTACACAGTGAAACATTTAAAGACTACCATTCATCTCAAAATGATCCCCTATAATTTGATATTTATCAAAAACAGGCATTGTTGGCCAAGATTTGTGTCTCTGCTTAAACCAGAGGACACAAAAACAAAACAAAAACCCGAAACAGTGAAAATATTTCAGGACATTTTTCCTTGTAGGTCCTCAAAGACGTTTGTTCCATTTTAATCCTGAATACCCTGATCAAACCATTACATACTAATTAAAGAGCCATTGATAGATGAATAGGTCCACTGATATAATACTTAAAAACTTTGTCATACATTACGACCCATCAAATTATATTTTAAAACTTGTGAGTGTATATATATATATATATATATATATATATCCAGAAAACAAAGTAAAAATGGCTTTGAAAGTATAATTCCTGCTTATTAATTATTGCTGATTTAACATTTCTTTTACAAAAGCAGTAGAAAAGCCTGCAACTAAAGCATAGAGATGAAGTTAAACCAAAGAAAGCAGAAACCTTACATCACTTAGCTGCTGATTATACTATACACATCCATCTTACATACATGCATGTATGTATTTATCTGTAGAGCAAAAAAATGTGTATACATTATGAACGGGCACCTTAAGAAACAGTATGTAGCCATTGGAATAATGTGCATGTTGCTAAAGTACATCATTAAATAAGGACGGGCAAACAAAAGTAAATTTATAGGTTAGGTGACCCTTCAAATTATATATATATATATATGTAGGAAGTGCTCAGAGAAAGCGGACCAATCATGCAGAAACATGTAAAACTGAGTGAGGTTAGAGTGCAACAGCTGGGAATCTAAACCTCACTAAAATGTACATCCCTGACTTTTCCTGAGAGTTTAAATCACGTAAGTGATTAATCTACATGTGAAAGGGTAAAGAGCTATGTCTTGTCATAATCAATGCCTGAGAAAAAACCCTGACATATAACTGCTCAAGTTCAAGTGTAGTTGTGCGCATTTTATTTGGACAGTGCTAGCCAAACCCCTCTCTTACAATGGCTGGAATATTATGAAAATGATTTTTTAGCTCATAGTACAATTTACTTAGTCCCACCCCTTTACTGGTAATAAAATATCTCTTCATCTTTAAACTGGCTTGCAGTTGAACAACCCAAACCATGCCAAACAAGGGAATAAAGTCACTCTCAGGAGCACAGGGTCTGAATAGAAGAAAAATGCAAGCAGGAGGCAAGAAACCAAAGAAGAGCCGCAGGACAGGTATTAACCACATCACTCATTATAAGGTGGGTACATTGGAATCTCAAAATCTTCACTACTGAAGCTAGCAGGCTGGTCCAACATAGACAACACATCCTAAATCAAGACAGAAGAGACGCATTATTGTGATTAATTTACACAGGAGGAGAGTAACATGTGTGCTGAAAACCAGGTGAGAGATATCACTCACAGGAAACATGTCTTGCTGGTTGCCCTGAGCATGAGGATGCTGCTCTGCATTATTCTGGGCATGCTGCTGACCTTGCCACTGAGGCCACACTGCTTCTGCTGCTCGGGTCGAGAACTGGGCTCCGGACTGAGAGCCATCTTAAACAGAGCACAGACGAGTAAGACTCTCTCAATGTGACAGAGGCAGACATACATGCACACAACTTACCATAAGCGCTTGTGTTAATGCTGGCACGGGCATTCATTTGTGGGTAATTTGTTCCATTCGTAGGAGTGGGAGCAGCACCCGTAGGCATTTGGCTAAAAGTGTTCGAGGAGCCACCTCCAAACCCTCCCATAGGAGCAAACTGAGGTGGCATGGTTTTTGTCTGTGGAGCCACCTGCTAGTAAAACAGGAAGTATCTGAATTTAACAACTTATATAGAGGTTAGTGAAAGGCATAAACAAGCATTATAAGATGAATTTCTTTAATGAAAGAGAAAACATTTACAAAAACATGCTAATCTTTTGAATTACCTGATTATTAAACTGTGGTCTGGCTCCAGCCCACCCACCAGCTGGTCCTGCATGACCGTGTAGGGGACTGCTAGTGCTTGATGAGGAAACAGATTGTGGGACTCCGTTCTGGCGAGACATCTGAGCCAACATCTGGCCTGCTGAGTGTGTTTGCTGTGCCATCGGTGGATTCATGCTGACCTGTCTGCTGAGAAGATTTGTAAAGGTTCTGAAATTTGACTGAAATATAGGCCTGTCAATCAATAAATTGAGAAAATAACATTTAAGACACCTTTTATTTATTTATTTATGCATTTGTAAACTTTGTGTTTTCCAGTTCATGTGTAAAAACGTATAAAGCTGCCTGAATCACTCACAATGCGAGTTGCATATATCCCTGTATCGTCATCCTAACATATCTCCATGCAATCAGAGGTAAAACAAGCAGTGCAATTTAATGTTATATGGAAATCCATTACTTTATTTTCATCCTATAATAATAATTCTCATTTCTTTGCTTCATTTTAAACCTTTCTACAAAGCGATGCAGGAAGATTTGACTCTTCTGTTTGAACTACTGCAACGAGTCACACAGGGTGATTTTTGTACATTGCTTTCTGCATCATCTTTGGACGAATTCCTTTTTAGATAAATTAGCAATATTGTGGCATTTATCAACCTAAAACGTTTACACATTGTATTAATCGGCTCCAGCCTCCATTGGTTCTGTTTCTTTGCTCAGTCTACTGGTAGGTTTTGGATTTTTTTTCCTTAAAGTTTCTTGATGGTTGGCAACCAGCATAGAGGTAATTACTTCCAGCTAATGGACCGTAGTGTGCAGAGAGACACACAGCGGGTTCTCCAGATGGATCGACTAAAAATTTCCAATGCTTTTAAAAAGATTAACGTAAATTTAATTGAGATCGTTTTAACACCTTCTCACTGAAACCTTGCAATAAATTAACATGTTAATAACTTCAACTGAATTTGAGCTTAAAATTAAATAATTTAAGTCTGCAAGTCAAACTAATGACAAAATTAAGAGACTTAATGTCATCACAGGAGCATAATCAAGGCTCTGGAGCAACTACATAACCTGCTTTCTTATCAATTATGGGATCATATTGGAGCCATGCATGATTGGTTACAGAGAATTTCTTGTACCCAACATTACTCACTTCCATCTTAACACACACAGCACTCTGTCCAAAGTTATCATTTTAGCTTCACAGTGGGAGATAAAAACATTATAATAACAACTTGTATCTTTTTTGCACTTCTTTACTAATTCCTCTTGTGCTTTTTTAACAGACATAACACTTAATGCTTTTTTAGGGTTTCACGCTGTATTAAGACTTTAATATTGTTCTTTACTTGTTAGACATTTTGATAAAACTAATAAATGTAGGGATACTTGGGCTGGAGATTTTTGACCACTAAGGAATAAAACACAAAATAACTATGTTCTGCTCTGAGGTGTAAACTAGCTGGTTGGTTACAAGCTTCTCAAATGTAATTGTGGTTATTCTTAAATATGGGCATAAAAACCTAATAAGTTTAGCTCTCTGGATAAGAAGAGGCATCAGCCCCTACTCTTACTGGTCGATGATAGAGAGAATGTATTTGCAAGATCATAAAAAGCTTTTATATCCGTTTCATGAGGTCAGAACGCACACGCGTGCACACACACACACACACACAAAGAAACCCTCATCATGGTAAATTCCACACTAAACCTCATTGGCCTTGCAGTTTAAAGTGTTGCTTACATGTAAACAGATGCACACATGTGACTGCAGAAAAATATTGCCTACCTGTATGTGTCACTTGATCGAGCAGCAGGGAAGTTGTTGCCATAGATCTGAGTGGACGGTGTGGAGGTGGAGGGTATGGCCTTGGTCTGATCAGGCCCTTGGAACAAGACGGGGTAAAGATCTGGCTTCTCTATGCTTTTGCTGTGGTCTAATCCCGCTGTTGTCACTGGTTGTACTGGCATCTGCACACAAGCAAAAGTCTTAAGCCTGGGATCATAAACATGAAAATAAAACATTAAGGAGACCGATGGTTAAAATAAAATGCAAATATTCACACAATGAAGGTTCATTGTGACTTATTTATGGCAAGATTGATTAATTATCATGACTTTTGTTACTTTACTGCACCCGTTAGCATTTAAAGTTATAAAAAAAGTTCCTTTATTTCTAAAACTTAAGTATTATTTTTTTTTAAAACAAATGTTGCAATTGAGCTAAAATTTTGACTGCAAGCAGGCTGAAGGAAACTCCAATAATAGCACTCTCCCCATTGTTTGGATTTGTTTTCCTGGTGAGCAAACAATCAACATCCTGCTGCTGTTCCCATTAACCTAATCAGCCAGTCAAGCACTAGAGATGTAATCTGTGCTCCAATCATGCTGTACATATATGCTCACACATGTACTGTCTAACCTGTGACAGGGGAATTGTTCCTGCCTCATACAGTCCATCGCTTGTCCCGCTGCCTTCCAGGTCTTGCTGCTGCTGCAACTGCCTGAAAAAGCAAACAAAACAAAGACAGCTGATTTGAAATCTGCCCAAAATAGGCCAATTCCCGTTACAATGTCCTGCACTGCTGAGAGAAAACCCCCAAAACAGCACTGCACCCACCACCTGTCACCGTGGCAACACAAATGAGTACAGAAGAAGAGGATTTAAGTCTGTAAAAAATAAATCTGCTAATGTGCTATGCACCATCTATGTTAAAAGCAGATGTCTCAACTACATTTAATAGACACTAAGATGAAAATAAAAACAAAAAGAGGTCATGCTTCCTTTTTTAAACATCTATTCAAGCACAACAGAAGTGAAAAAAGGTAGGAGTAACCCAGAGTGGGCAATAGGACACAAAAATTAGAATAACTGTAGTTTTCTAGAAACAGCAGTAGTCTCCCATGAAGAAGCAGTCCCTGTTCTCCCATGCAGGGGGAGGAGAGTCGCTTTAGACCTGATCTCACCTGGTGGCAATCTGCCCTGGGCTGAGTACAACAGGATGGCCATTTGGGCTCCTCTGACCCAGGGAGGGGGGCATCAAAGCCCCTGGGGAAGAGATGGGAGTGAGGGGGTCCTGTGTCGAGTTTCTACTGCCCCACAATCATTGAAGGGTGCAAAGAGAGGAAAAGTATTGGGAAAGAGTGATAAACGTGTGGTTTATTAAAAAAAAATTGTGGCTGGAGTTTAAGAGGAACTGAGGACTGAAGGTAATTAGTATTCATCCAGACAGAAGAATGTGTCACAACTCACATTTCATAACTGTAATAGTTTCATTATGTCTTGTATTTGACTGTGTAACCATGAAGGCTGCATTACTCACTTGACATTAACGTTGGTACAGATGATGTACTCGATCTCCTCTGAAAATGGGTTCTGGAAAGTAAAGGAGCTCGTTCTCATCCAGATCCATTCTCTCGATTTGGAGCGGAATCGAAACATCACGGACAGAACCTGGCCCTTCAGCTTTATCACCTCAGGACACCGAGAGCAAAGGGCAAAAAAAAAAGGTTTTCATTTCCAACAAGGAGTCTGTTTTATACAGTATGCACACACGCTTACACACATACACAGAAACGAAGTGACTGGGAGAATCAAGTTACACAAGTAACTGGACAACAGTGCTGCAGATGAGAACTGATGTACAGACGCACTGTGGTTGGACAGAGAAAAACTTCATTAAAAAAAACACATGTTGCTTTGACTTTAAGGGTTAGTTTCAGTTTTACTTTATATAAAAGTCTCTTTTTTGCTGCATGCTGCTTGCAGACTCTACTCAAATCCTTTTCTTCAACATTTAAAAACACATTTAAATGTGTACATGACCAAAAATATGCTTCCAAACTAAATGTCTTTTCACTTCCCAAAGCTAAACAAGCTTACTTGTTGAAGTTAAAGACACTGTAGTTATTATTAATTACTCTGATCAAAACGATTCTGTGGTCCCAGGTGACATTGAATGCCACCTAAATTTGGCACAGTTAGCCGTGGCTTCATAATATAAATAAGTCTACAAATGGTAAGAGTACACTTCTGAAGATGCATCAAGTATGAGGTCTTCTTTTGGAGTTATTCACCTGCTGGAAGCTGTCTCTCAGCAAGCCTTGGTCCTCAGGGTGGGCAAGCTCTAGAATATTCTTCCCCAATAATTCCTAAAAACATTACACCAGAATAATACAATTTAAATGATACTAAACATACTGATGCATAGCGTGAAAAATGCTGGGAGATGATGTCCAGTTTTGATCAGCAGTCTTTACCTGGGGCTGATAGCCAACAGCAGGCGTGCAGCGGTGGTCTAAAAATGTGAACATGCCATGGCAGTTATGGCGTGAGATGAACTCCACGGGAACGCTGATACTGTTGATGTCTGCATCACCTGGACAACAGGTCACCTGAAGAACAAGGTGGGGGAAAATGATAAAGAAGAAAAAAAAACATTGTGCAGAAGGAGATAAGCACAAGCGAATACATTTTAATCTATAGACGACACAGAGTCTATTAAAAACCACAATATGAATCCGTATATACATTTCCCCTTTCTACTTGTTCAGTTTCAGGTTGTTATGACCACATAAAAATGCTAAAAACAAAACATTTTTATAATAAGTTGTAGCAGCCATTTCCAAAAGTATGATAAAAGGGCAAATATCAGATATAATCATGTTCACTGATGACTGTATAGAAAACCTTTTCAATAAGCTTTTATCTCCAGTATCAGTAATGATGGTTTGATGAAGCAAAAGTGTTAACGCAAAGTCTCCACCCCCACCCCTTCCCCCATTTACTTAAAAACAATAAAAAACACAAATAACTACTTTAGACTTTAAGTTACATCACAGCTGCCTTCTGTCATACCTGTAATCTTCCAATGGCAACTAGACAATAGCGACTTCCTTGATTGTTGTCCGCTTCATCGTCTGTTAACGATACACCTAGAACAAAAAAAACCCCATAACCATAAACTTTACCAAGCAGTGGTTTCAAATAGGTCCCCAGAAAACGATGAAACAAAACCTAAGTTGTTCTGTAAACTAATTTTTAGAAGGACTGAATTTACCTGCAGGAGGCCAGGACTTGATGTATCCAGTACAATGGACCACAACATACTGGGGCTCCCCTTCCTTGGCTGTACCCAAACCATTCCTGATTTATTTGGAAAAAAAAAAAGCCCAAGAAAATTACATTTATACATTTGATTTAATGTATCTTATTCAAGGTATTCTTCTGTATTCATTTAAACAGATTTCAATAATGTATAAAAAAAAACAATTTTATCACCTGTTTCTATTCCTAAGAAAATTGAGTCTATTCATCGATACTGGTTCCACCGGACATGTGCCACACCTGGGAACAAACAGTCACATGAACATCCTGGTGCTCATTTCAGTATAAAAAGGCTAACTGAATAAACCTGAATAAACTCTGGTATAAATCTCACCTCATTCTGCAAATGAAAGATCGGCGGGCTCCCATGGTCATTCTAGCCGACGTCTGCTGACTTTCCTTCTTCACTGTTCCAGTCTTCAAGTCCAACATCCTCCCTTTAAAAGGAAACGAGACCCTGAATTTTAGTGATTGTCTTCCTCCTTAATAAGCATAACTTTCTTTGCTTTTCCTCTACTCAGTGTTGCACTGCACTACTTGATGTGTTGCATGTTTTGTACCTGTGTTATTGTTCTCTGCAGTGGAGAGCTGCTCCCTGAGTTTTTCCGTGTCATCTGGATGGAGCTGGTCATAAAGAGAAGAGCCAAGCCATTCAGCCTGTGGCTGGTTGAGGACGGGTGTCAAGGAGTCAGAGACATAAACAATGCGGCCAGTCTCACATGACACCACAAACAGGAAGCCATCAGCTGCTTCTAAGATGAGGTGCTTTAATTCCTATAAACAGAAAAGTTGAATCAAGCTTTAAAAAAATATGAGGAATTAAAAATAAATCACAACTATTTTAATGTGACAGCCATTTCTCTTTTAGTTCAATGTAAAATATGCCATTTTCTATACATTTTGGCATCTTATTCATCCCACCAACACAGAAAAAGTGTACACACCCTTTGTATTGGTGTCAACACTCACTCGTTTTTAACCAGACAAAAAGTATCAGTAAAAAATGGGAAGCTCACCAACAATTATGCAAAAATCAACATCTCTTCTGCTTGTTGTAAACAATTTATTACCTACCCAGCATGCTAGGCAAATAGCAACCACTTCAGAAACTCATATTTTAACAAGGTGTGACCCCCTAACTAACTGTTTTTATAGACCTGAGAAACATGAACTGCACAGTGCATGTTAGAAACTGTACGACTTGTTTAACTTGTTATAAGCAGTACCGTCTTGTCAGCGATTGCTGAGCACCCTGAAAGCCCCATCGTTGGGTTACTTCCAACTCTGGCTAAATTGCTTTAGGTTTTATTTGGAAAAGCCTTTTTATGTAACCCTTGATTTCTACATTTCCAATGTTACTCATACCTGATCAGTGAGAAAGGAAGGTTTATATGATCCATCTGCATTGGTGTTCCCACTTCCTCTAAGCGACTTCATGTGGGACACAGCCATTCGCAGGATGGTTAATTTGTCTGGTTTTCTTGCTAATGCGCTGCACGAGGGCACCATATCCGACAACTCGGTGATGTAGGCAGTCATCTTGTTCCGCCTTCGCCTTTCGATCTCACTGTGATTCTCCCTAAAGTAAGAAAACGAGGGTGGAGGAGGTGGGGAGAAAGGAGGGATTGAGATGAGGGAACACAAACAGGCGGGTGGACAACGTGGAACAGAGTTTAAAGTTAATGCTGCAATGCAAGTTTGCAAATCAAGACGAGGAGCAAGAAATGAAAGAAAGTAAAAGAAGTAATGGATGTATAAAACAATGTCTGGTTCACAGATATGAGCATGATAAAGCAAGAAAGTCTGGTTTTAAGTCCAGATCGTGTGATAAAAGAGAGCTGATGCTGAAAGAGAAAGACCCTTCACTTGTCCTAGGAGGGGGGAGACAAAATAGACAAAGGACAGTTGCTCAAGTTGAAGAGAATTACCAGAGAAAGAAGTCCCTGACTCACACACAGCAGTGCAGTTAGTGACATATAATACAATGCAAGGTCAATAGATAACCAGCTGCCTTTCGGACAGGCACAGAAAAAAAGAAAGCAGGGACGTATGGACGTTTTATGCTGTCAAAATGACGCTGCGCTGCGTTCCTGGCACGGAAAGATAGTTTTCAATCATTGCATTCAATATAAATATGAATACAAGCAGGAAAGGGAGTCCTCCTCAATGGTACTGCCATACCTGGCTAGTTTTCCCTTATCTGCAAAACTCTGATCTTCTTCCAAAAACCTGGAAATGAAACCAGCCTACTAAAACAAAGGCTTAAAAGTTCCTTTAAAAAAAAAAAAAAAAAAAAAGACATAAAAAAGGTTTATTATATATATATATATATATATATATATATCACTAAAGAAAGGAAGCAAGTGCTGCATTAACAATATCACATCCCTTACGCAGCCTCCACAAACATCCATTTCAACCAACTTATCTTCTTACCTGGCAAAGCGCTCTTTGTCATTGTTGGAGCCTCCCGTTTCATCATCACCTCTGATAAAGAACAAAGAAAACACTGTTATCTCAGCAACCCAGAGAATTCAAACATTAGTATTTTTATCATGCTTTATTGAGCAGTTTTCATACATGTGAACTTTTTAAGACATCACCCAGAGAAACTATATATATACACTGCTATATACTACTGACAATACTAACTTGTTTTCTTTCTGTACATAAAACACTGCATTATATGCTGGTTACTCCACACTCAATTATGGTGCAACCTAGAATAAAGCACCCCCCCTGAAAGGAGAGCACCTCTTATCTGATCTCCTGCAGCCTATTGAGAATGCCTGGACCAAATTCTTTATAAACTGTCCAGGGTCCATGTCTGAAAACAACTTGAAAGGGAAAAGAAAAGATTAATACCTGAATAACTTGCTTCCATCATCGTCATCAAAATCTGGTCTGTAATGTAAAGAGTAGTCAGATTATTGCACAATCATATCTAAGGACAGCTTATAAAAACTATAGCAACACCATCAATGTACACACATTTTCAGTTATATCATTTTAAGACAAAAAAACTTACTCAGCTCGTCTTTTGTTGCTCCCTTTCGGTACAACTGCTCCAGTACTTGTTTGGGTCCCACTTGCCCCCATTCCCAGATTTAGGTCTGTTAGCTCTAATAATAACACAGAGCAGAGGGAAGGCTAATGCAGCTGGAATGACAGGTGATTTCCTTTTGTGCACTAGAAAATAAACCTCAGCTATAACTGGAGCATGTACGTATTATATTACTTCAAATAACTGTCTAATTTTACCACACAATTCATGTGTGAAACGTTAAATAAGATCCACAAAAATCTACCAAACATAAACTCTGGCGTTCGTGATTGAAGTCCACAGAAAGCTAAGATGATCACGACACATAGCAATCCTCACCAAAAGTACTCAAAATGTAACATCTAACATGTAACATCGATTAAAATAATATCAGCGACCAGTCCACTTTCTAAAAGTTCGTTTTTACAGTTTGCTCTTGTGATCAAACGATATCATAAGAGGACTTTTATGACCGTAAACTAGGCACTTATTTGGCAATTAATAGCTTGTTAGCAAGCTAACGCTTATGCAATAACCAGTTAGACTCGGGGAAGCATTAGCTCTGTTGCTAAGCTAACTTAGCCGATGCTGTCACGCTATCTTTAGGAAAGAATATACCTAAGAAGGCTAAAGAAAACGTCAAATATTGATCATCGGCCACATAGTGCCGTTGCTCAACAGTAATTGTGTCTTTTACTCAACCTTACCTGGATTTGAAGATGACATGTTCGTTTGAAATAACATAAACAAATAACTTCTGAGAAAAAAATGAACTCAAACACTTTGCCCCTCCTCCTGACTAGCCAGCTTCAAGCTAAAGTGTCCGGATTTCCTGACGCACTCTCACATTCAGCTATAAATTCTCAAATACATGATTAAGGCTACCCCAAGGCTAGCAGTTTACTTCACACATAACCTAAACGAAATATATGTCAGTCACTGCCCCCTTAGCAGTTTTCTCCCCGTTTAAACCCCCCTGTCTAAGTAAGATGGCGTTTTGATCTAAAACGCTCGAGCATATTCCTTCCTTTTCTTCCTATTGGACGGCAAGCAGACCAATATACGTGACGTCATTCACTAGGAAAGACTTGTTTTCTTCCTTCGTAGAGGAAAAACGTGTACCACTATGTAAAAAACCACTTTATATATATATATATATATATATATATATATATATATATACGTATATACATATATATAGTATTGACACGTTAATGACCTGTTTTCTTTCTTTTAAATCAAGATTATG
>JBAMIG010000006.1:11082983-11103781 GCA_037177335.1 Kiunga ballochi
TTTAAACCCCCCAGTAACACCAAGAAGGTAAAAGCTGGCTTGTGAAAAAAGCAGGGCATTTAACAGCTAACAAACAAAAAAAAAGATTTTTATGTCTTTATATATATATATATATATATATATATATATATATATGTGTGTATATATATATACTGCAGACCTATCAATGACGAGAGGCAGAGTACACCCTGGATGGGTCACCAGTCCATCGTGCCCAATACCGAGAGACAAACAAGCACTCACATGCACATCCACTCATAAGGAGAATATAGAGTGAACAATCAACCTGACAAGCAAGTTTTTAGATGGTAAGAGGAAGCTGGAGAAGAACCCATACTAACACAAATAACAGAAAATGATGCTGTCATCAAGCCTGCATTGTTTTCCTCTGCTTCTTTTTGCCAGAGGCTTGTGATATATACAAAAAGCTCAATCTTTGAGGTAAATGAAGTCTTTGGAAGGATATGTGACAAACAATATAGCAAAGCACAACAAAGACACAAGAGTCCTGAAGGAAGAACAAAGGCTCGACCCCTGAGGAAACAGTGAAAATCTACAGTGTTGCAGCCATAATGGGGGTGTATATGTTGGGGTAAATCTTCCTGAATCAAACAGCAAGTGAGACAAAGCAGTGTATATATTTAAAAAAAAAATGTATATCATTTGACTGCATATTCTCGAGACAAACTCTGGGTTTGCAGCATATAGGCGTTTAAAGAAAGGAAAGCTTTTATGCTTACATTGTTGGTGAGGAAGCGAATTGCGATGCGAATGATGAGAATGGCCCAGAAGATATGTAAACACTGCAGAATCATCAGCAGTCCATTGAAAAAGTAATAGCCAAAGAAGGGTTTATAGATAGTCACTGGGTACACCCATGTACAGTAAATTATCCTGAAAGGAAGAAAGAGGATAAAGGAGATGGTAAATAGCACAAAGCAATAACATTCACTCGCACTAATGCTTCACATGAGTGTGTATGTACCAGAAGGGGAAGATAATGAGGCGTGTGATGATGAAGACTGCAGCAAATACAATGAAGATGTAGTTACAGGCATTTCGCCAGCCAGCATAGTTGAACATCTTTGCCGACTGTAAGAGAGGAAAGACACCTTGGTAGAAAAATGTATTCAATGCTTGACTGACCAATGAAAATCTCAATAACCTCTAAAAAAATAAAAGCCCTTTCTTCCACAAGGTGGCAGTATGTGTCAGTGTGTGATCAGCTATCACGGGACACAGCACACTGAAAAGCTGGAATCAACCTTTTTCTGGTTGTATGGATGACAGCTATCACCCACATGGTGTGAATATACATATCCTCAACACGACACTCTTGTATTTGCTGGGTGTGACCTCAATCTGGAGCTGGCTGAGAAGGTTCATGTCACTTTAACTTGCTCTGCTTGTCCTGCAGGAGTCCTTTGGGACATTTACCTCAAGGAAGTAATCAGAGGAGTCATGCACCAGCATGATGAGAGTTCCAGCACGGATGTAGTTCACACACCAGGAGAAGCTGATGAGGAGGATAGTTGCAACATGGTGAACTATCTGCTCCTTAAAATCCTAAAGAGAAGGAGAAGAAGTATGATATACTGTGAAAAGAAAATCAAACTTGCATGTTTTAGGTGGGTTTGTGCACACGTTGCTAAATCCTGCTTAACATGTATCTAGGCTAAGCGTTTTTTGTTAGAGGAACACTGTGCCTCTTTTGAAAGATTTTTCCCACTGTGTTCAGCTGACCAAGCTGAGCAAAGTCCAACAAATGCAGACACACTCACGGATAAAAACAGTCTAATGTCCACCCGCGGTCCACAGATGTTAAGACTGATCCGATAATAAAAAACAACTTCACAAGTAAAGTAGATCATAATAACAAAGAAGACCTTTCAAAAACATATTTTCTTTATCATTTCTGCAGGTAAAACATTTTCTACTGAACCTGAAAGGTTTCTTACTTTGCGTTTGACATCGGAAGCCACACTGAAAAGCAGAGAAGCATAGAAGCCCAGCTCAATCATGTAGTACCAATACTGAGACGGCAGGATAGTCTAAAGGAGAGAAGACAGATTTCATTTTAAAATCCATACACTAATTTACCCACATCCATTATGAGAAACTGAGCCATAGCTTACAATTTACATTATTGATTAACCTTCCAAATATTCTCTGAAGGATTCAATTACACTTGGACCTCTGCAACGATTGAATAAGTAATACTTAACGCATTTAGATACTACACTCTGCGTCTCACCCCAATAGAAAATGCCACTTAAAGTGTTATTTTATATTAGGTTTAAGCTTTTTGCCATTTAATTCTAATTTTAAATAACAGTGTTTATATGAGTAAAAAGTACAGAGCAGGAGGTAATATTCCCCCTCTTACACAATAGGAAGTGACACATCAAATTACACACTGACAACATGATTTGGCATGTAATTACGGTCTTTTTTATGAGGCAAGACTGTCTATAAACTAGACTGACTGCAGGTCTTATGGTTCGGACTAAAACTTTACAAAAGAAAACAAAAAAACTGCTAAAGCAGGGGAAATTTCAGTGCTGTTAACAGCTTTTTTACATGGGAACTAAACTGAATAAACCATCTTATACTCCCATCTCAGAGACGCACCAGCACAGGGAAGCCTTGCCACATCTCCTTCAGGTCATACAGCCAAGGTTTCTGGAAGAGGAAACGTAATGAGAAAGAGACGGTAAAACTTTACAGGTGTATTAATATCATTGATTCGTCTTGTCTGACAGAGCAAAAGACAAGGCAAACTACCATGGAAACCACCATTTTACAAAAGCAAGGCAGGTGAGAGATGAGGATGTGTTGATCAATAGGCTACTCACATCAATGAGGGCGGCCAGGCCAGCAATGAAAGCAAGAAGGTAAAAGGAAAATCTCCAACTGCAAGAGAACACACACACATACAAACACACTTTCTCCTCAGTCAATGGGGAAACTTTCAACCTGCAGATGAATCATTTTATCACACACTCACTTAAAAAACAGTTGTTTGAGTTGCAGAGACAGACCAGGCTCCACTGTCTGATGAATTACGCCAACAATGTCAAATGAAGACACAAACAAGCAGCCAAACACGTGCTGACTGATAATGAAAGCTAACAGACCCTCCCTGTCATTATCCTGTCTTAGAGCTCACCAGTGATGCTCATACAGGTAAATGGGGGTCATTTCACAGAAAACGCTGCAACAGTGACACAGAATGGTGGAAACAGAGGAAGAGGACACAGTGAAAGTGTGATACAGCAGTGAGGGAAGTAAGGGAGAGGGACAGAAAGTCTGTTGTCTCCACGCAGACAAAAGATTGATTCAGGAGAGAAGAAAAATGTCATGTTGCAACCAGCACAGTGAAAGACACACCATAACCAAGCAGTGACTAAACATGCAGTCTCATGCACTCCTGCATACAAGCACACACTTTGATTGGTGGCGAGCTACAGTGTAATCTGCACCCAATACAGTCTGAATCTTTTTTCCTCTTAAAATTGTACAGTAAAAGCTTAATAATCACTTTAGACCACGTCACCGTTAACATAATAATGGTTGCGTGGCATGCACTCAAACCATCAAGATACCAGGGAAATATGGAATGGGATGGAGCGATGAGGATATTTGCATACATTTCAGGATACTGTCTGTGCAACAATGCCTATGATGCCAACAGTATCATGCTGTGGCCTCTGGCACCATCTGTTGTACGTACACATATTTGCATTCTTGGCTGATGCTGACCAGTATTAGTAGCTTTCTCCTGCCAGCTGATCACACTGTAGTTATAATTCAGCTTCTGTCACTATTAAAGCTCCTGCATAAAAATAACCACGGAGTGGTGACAGAGATCCCTGCACAGCCGAGGCTCTGTGCTAATGAGTATGTTGAAGGTTGAATTTGTTTTTGTCTGTGTGTGTGTAAAGAGCCTGTGCAATAGGCATGGTAGTGACAGATGGCATTGTAACAATTGCATGTTAAAAATAGAGAGCTACTTTTACAGCAGGAAATGTGCCCATATGGCCAGAGGAACTCCAGGGTCAGCAGCTGTCTTGATTTGCTCTAAAGGCATCTGGGTTAAAATGGGTGTATTTACCTGGCCTCTCGAAACTTTTTGAGCAAACTTGGTCTGTCCTGGTTCCTTCGTCTTCTGAACCATCGCTGCACTTGTCTTTCTGAGAGGCCAGTCTGCTTGCAAAGACTTGCTACCGAAGACTGAGACAAGTAAAAAAAAAATTTTAGTGTTCACTGACAACACACAGCCCAACACGTTGCCTTTTTGTTTAGGTCTGAGGGAATCTACCTGGGAGGGAGTTTTGGTAACGCTACAGTAGAAGGACTCCAGTGCGGGGCTGTGAGGGGCCTTCAGCCGTACTGTCTCTTTCACGCCAAGTAGTGACGCCAGAGGTGTTGCCACTGTCCTGTAACCAAGGTTACGATAAAAAGGTGAGGGAATTCAATGTTAAATTAGGATAACAGTTGAAGAAAAATAAAAGGATGAATGAAAAGAAAGACATCATAAAGAGTGTCTATTTGAGTTATAATACATGTTAAACTAGAAATTATATCTAATAAAATGCTGTAAATAGATCAAAACACAAGTACAATGTTCTTCTTTAGCTTCCTGGATTAATTAAATTAATTCAGAGTAAGAAAAAAACCAAGATTGCATTCATCCTTTCCTGATTATGACATTTGTGGCTGTTCTTTCAAAATAAGCAGCAATTTGAATATGCTTCTCCTGAAAGAGGAACTATACAGCTCAGCAAAAACGCTCTGCTCGCTGCTCATCCCTCCGTCACTGAGATCTAGCAGATTTATCAGAATGGAAACTACGTTTCCACTTTTTTCCAAACGGGTTTTAATTCCAGTCATTTCTGGAATATTAGACATAATGTTGCTAAAAAGAAAATTCTACTTAAACTAAATGGAAATGACATAAATAGACTTAAAAACATCACAGACACATTAAAAAGTAGGAATGATGCTCAAAATGACAAATAAGTCTGATATAACTTCATATTGCGTAGTGAAGTTGGAGCAGCTGTGTTCTGCAGCAGCTACTATCTGTTTATACATGTATTATGTAATAACGCTCGCTTGCAGTGTATCTTATCCTCCAACAGTTCCCAAACATAAACTGAAGTTAGGAAGGATATAAAATGGCAATAAAGAATGAACATCTTGGCATTAGCACTAAATCATGCAGGAGATAATTATGTAATGACTAACTTCTAAAGACACAGGCTGTCAGAAACATTGTTCTCACCTTATATTTACGGTTTAGACCTGTTTTTTTACCCAGACATAATACAGCAAAACAAAAAGGCTCTGACCTTTCAAAGATCTGACGAATAATGAGGAATACGAGGGCGATGGGAAGAGCCACCCATAAATCCCGGGCTTTTGCGTATACTCGTCCATCCCGATCCTCCAGGTCAGCCCAGCCGAGACCCTCTGGAAACCACAGCCGCTCCTGCCAGAACCATTCGCCCACCTCCAACAACATCCTGAAACACAGTACGCAGCAGGACTCAGCACCACTTTTATAGGTTTATAGGGCTGTAAAGATAAGTACTAACTAAGGCACACATATTATTCACAACACACAAACAGTGACGTGGTTATTGTAAAATTTGACTACATAAGCAGACGACATGCTGCCTTTGCAGAAATATGTTATGCAGGCCTAACTAGAAGGACATGATGAAGGACAAGCATGCAATGTTAATCTATCTTTTCTGTCCTCTTCATCCCAGTCAGTCGAGGCAGATGACTGCCCTCAGGATTCTGCCGGACGCTTCTTCCTGCTAAAAGGAAGTTTTCTTTCCCACTGTCACCTCATGCTTGCTCAGTTTGAGGACTGAATCAAGGTCAAACCTTTTGGTTTCCCTTAGAAAGGCTATTTTTGATGAATTGACTCAATATGATGTTTGTGAAGCGTCCTGAGATGAAATTGTCATGAAAGTGTTGCTATACAAATAAAGTTGAAGCATACAAGAAGCACACATGAAAATGGAAAAATCAGACTAACACCAGGAAAAAATATTTCCTTCATGCTTTCAACATCAAGTCATAGCTGTCAGCAGCTGCTTTTCACGCAGAGGGTACAAAGAAGAATGTTTCCGCTGCTACAGATACTAGAGACAAAGAGAGAGAGAGTAAAGGGGTTGGCCGAGAGGGAGAAGTAGTATCTGAGGGATATGAGTAATAAGTCATCCATAAAGTGCAGAGCAGTGTGGGAGCCCTTAACGGCTCCATCTCCGGATTCCCCCGCTCAGATCTACAGTAACAACCCTCCCAACCGCTGCAGCTGCAAATGCCAAAACTTCCACTCCCATCCCCACCCTACTGCTCCCAGCTAGTAATCAGAAAGGATTCCCTTGTTGGCTCGAAGAGCCAGAAACATCCGTACAGCTCTCTGTTATCTCATGTTTATTTTTAAAAAATGTGCTCTAAAAGACTTTTATATTAGCTTTAACAAAGCTTTGCATGGAGGAGAGTGGTATGAGAACTTTAAGCATCTATAAGTTTCAGTAGAAGAGGACACAAAAAAGACTGGTGCTGGTCAGATTTACGGACAAATGTTGCTGTGAAGGAAGAAGTGCCTTGAATTTAGAATTTATACCCAATTTCTTTTTATTTTTCAGTGTGCCCTCCCCCCCCCAAATCATGCAATCTACACCAGCTAGTTGCAGCAGCTCACACTGCTCAACAGAAGGTATCATGGATGAGTGTGTCGGTTATTTTCCACATCATGTCATGTTAGTCATCGTGGTCTGTTTCCTGTTGCAACAGCTCGGCTGGCTGAGCACTGGGCTATCCCTTCTTTTTCTCTAACCCCTTTTACAAAGGTGGTGAGGATAGATGAAATGAAAGGATGACATGCTTTATCCAGATGTTTTGCCAGCTCTTCCATTACAGTAGCACCACATCCCATTTCTGCTGTCAGATTTTTTAATGAACTAAAATGTTTGCCAGCATTTCTGCCAGCATAAAAAAGCTGTGTAATCTAACTAAGAAGCGATAAGTAAACAAGCTTCGGAGCACTTCTACATGAGGTTCAAAAAGAAGCTGTAAAATATAAGAATCATATAATAATGACTAGCTGTAAACATGTGTATTAGCTTTAATTAGATGCATGATGATGTAAAACACACTCATAGGTAAACACCACGGGGAAAAGTCCACAAAGATTCAAACGAGGGTTTTACATTTAGCTTTGGTGCAACAACACGCTGTGATGATCCGCTTCTGGATCCAGGAGGATTATTTTTAGGGCTGCTTGTTGAGGTCATGCAGTGAATTCAGCATTTTAAAGCTCTGTTCCCTACAGCCTTGCTAACAGCACACCTCATTGGCTAACCAGGTCATATGACCAGACTCTGACCATTTCAAAGGTCCAATAAAACCAAAAGGCCTCTAGCAGGGGAGGGATGAAGGAAGTTCTCCCTGGCTCAAGCTCTTTTTCGCTCTTCCTCATCATGAATATACAAGCATGTGACGACTGTAAACAGTGACCTCACACCGAGCTGGCAGAAAATGGCCATAACTGTTTTTGGTGTGTCCTTTCAGCTCGACTCAAGTCCTGCGTTAATGCTCCAGTCTTTAAAAAACGGATGAGACGAAGGCCTCAGAGGAAAACCTGAACAGATCCGATCAGCAACTTGGTACAGAGTACACAAATATTTGGAGAATGTAAACATATTGCCACCATAGAGAGGAGCTATTTCCTGCTCAGTCTTCCAGATGAATAGCATCATATGGTGTTTTACACCAAGCCAGTGCTTTATTCATTGAGACGAAAGGAGACGGCATGGGGAGCTTATTGTAAGTCACAAGACTCAAGCAATGGGCTCTGACTGTGAGTCACTAACATACCATCCATATTTGTAACACTACCCAATTACTCACATCTATCTATGTCTGAGATGCTCACTGGCAGCTGAATCACCCAAATTACTGACTATAAAAATGAAAGAAACTAATATATGACTGACTTGGGATGATTATTTATCTTAGATAATCAAAAAGACACAATAGCATATTAAGTAACTACAAATGTCCCATAAAGTCACATTAATGGGCTTTCTGATCAGTCAAAGTCCCCAAATCCCAGTCAGACATTACTCCTCTGTCTTCTGTTTGTAAAATGCTAAATGACCTAAATGCTGTTGGTCAAACATGCAAAGTCAGACTGTCCGTTAACAGCTTGTATCTGGCCTGATAGGAGCCTGATACCAGGTTAAGTTGTTTTTTGGCAGTAACTTAAACTTGCCTTTGGGAGTGTAAAGAGGTGGCACACCTTTTAATCTAGTCTTCTTGGATATTTTTCTCAATTTTCTTAATTACAATGTATTTATATAGTTTGATAAAACTTCCCCACGCAAGCTGTTAATAAAACTAAAGACATTTTCCATTGCTGATATGATGGGAGACCCTTGAAAATAGCTGCCATAAAGCATTATAAAGTAACAATGGGTTGTGCAAATAAAAAAAAATTAATTAAAAAAGTGTTATTAGATGGATTAGTTTCATTTGGCAATTACTGAAATGGGTCGCTTTTTTTCAGCAGCTAATCTCTTTCAAAGTGCGTACCTTGAAATATTCATTCAAAAGCAGCTATTTTGATAGCTCTTAAAGTGGACTTGCACTTGTTCAAGCTTCTAAAATTTTAATATTTAATGATTTCTCCATTATTAATAGCAACAAAATACATCCGAGTCAAGGCTCATTTATTTGAATGGCCTTGTTTATTCCCTTTTTGAAGGACATTTAAAATATCTTTTATTAAAACACATGAAAAATATTTTCAAACATGATGATGTGGATTAAATGGAGTATGTCAGCCTTCTGTACTGGCATTGTTTGGTGTTTTGTTGTTCAACATCTGCTGCCACAGTTTTCAAATTACAGCAAAACCCATGAAATACTGACTAGCCATGCTGTGGGATGAAGTGGCAGGAGACTGGCATGCTTTCTGCACACGGTTAGTTAGCGGAAACTCAGATCATGCCTTGGACATTTAAAGCTAGAGGGGCTTGATAATGATGTATACACATCTTTTACATTTTAGACCATTTTTGGCAGAGTGACAGACAGAGAACAGTTACTTTATCTCTTTTTTTTCAAATCAGACAGAAAATCATCACCAGTCTGCTGTGATGGTACAGAGCACACGAAAGGCAACTCCAGTGCCTTTGACACTGATCTCTGACACCGATTAATTATTGATGGGAAGAGTCAATCAGCAAATCGGTGTGAAAATACCTATTCAGAAAGATGTGAGGATAATATTGTAATGCTGATGTTCTCTTCACTCTTATTCTTTAAGTACGGGGGCTGATCACAATGAGTTTATCCATTCTGAGAGAAATTCCAAAGTCAAACCCTGAATTACTGATTACTCACCAAGATAACCTGAACAGATTTAACAGTAAACCGATGCAATCACTGATAATCTCTGAGGTTAGTTTCTGCACTCAGGTTAATATATTTTCTCTTTCTAAGCTCTTGGGCAAAATGTGGAACCATTATGCTTAACCTGGTGTGAGTGTGAGTATTTCTCATCCTTATAAATCATTATGACAATATGACTATCAAGTATGAGGAAAGCAACCAATAATCTTAACACTGATGCTGAACTCTCCCTAAGTAACCTAGTGTGTTGTCAATGTTGGTGTTAATAAAAGGAACTGTTGGATATATTAATAAGGACTTTATGAATGTGTAAATTGGTTTATACCCCTTGGCTGCTGGATATAGGATAGAGAGGACCTATGTAAATTTCATTCTTTCAATAAACATCTGACAAAAGCAGAAATGGTTAGGATTTAAACTGTAAAGCAACGTATGCAAAGTGATGCATAACAGAAGAAATCCCAGATTTATGGTAGCAATACAGTCATTTTTTTCAGGTAGCTTGAATAATTCTCACTTAGCAATGTGTCATGTTCTGTTGTTGATACTTTAGCCTGATTAGCATCAATGTAGCTAACTTGGGGGGTGGGGATGCTCAGGGAAAACCACAATGGCCTACAAGAACGGACACAAGCTACAATTACAGCATTTTTTTTTTAAAAAGGGGGATAAAAGGGGTTTATTGGGAACATTGTTGTACACATGTGACCTTTGTATCTGGGCTCAAGTTAATAATGTGCCATTACTTACGGCTAGTTGCCAAACTTTTCGGCAAACGCCGAACAATCAGCTAGCCATGCGCCAGGGTGGTCTCCCATCCTCACGACAATGACAACGAAAAGTTAGCGGCTATATCTTAAATATATATGAACGCAACAAACCGTATTTTTCCCGCTAAAAAGTCGAAAGCTATCTTTTCTATTAAATTACCAGAACCATGAATACGTAATGACGTCTGAGCGATGAGGATGCAGGACGTGCATCTGCCACACTCACGCGCACCTAAACGAACAACGTTAACTTGCTAATATGAAAGTGAAACGATACTTACTTGAGTGTTTTTCCCTCGTTGTTAAAGGAAAAAAGTGGTCTGTGAACTACAATTTAAAAAAAAAAATCTGAGCTTCGCTTTCTTCCAGCAACGCAGTCCTGTAAGCAGACAGAGACCTAACGGTCCCGTTGTGTGTCCACGCCGCTGGTTGAGCTCAGAAGGGCGCAGCTAGTCCAGGACCGGACTGATTTTTACATGTTTCCATAAGGTTTAAAGTGTCCTTTAGGGAAAACAGATGGATTTGAGGAAAATTAGAAAGCTGCTGCAAATGAGATGCTATGTGAGATACCGTAATGGCTGCGGCGGTTTTACAGCTAAAGAAAGAAAAAAAAAAAAAAGGTTCTGGCTTGCTGCTCGTCGTGTCCTTTCTAATTTCAACCTCCTTTCTTAAGCGGAGTCGGCGGGGTGTGTGTGGGCGTCTGACCGGACACAGGCGCAGGTCGGGCCGGCAAGAGAGGGGACAGAGAGGCAGACAGAGAGAGAGGGAGGGGGTGAGGGAATAACGGAGAGGGAGGGACGCAGATGACGTTCGAGCACACGAGAAAGCATTTGGCGTACACACTTTTTTATACAGTCTATGCTTACACACACACACACACACACATATCTGCGTTTGGATTTTGTTTGGAGCAAAGTTATTCTTAAAATTGTTGCACCAGGTAGAGCTGTTTAACTTAGTAATGCCTGAAGCATTGGTGTATATTTATCCAATTATACTCAGTTTTTAAAGTAATCTCACGTTACTTTAAACCTCATGTTTGTTTCGCAATTTCTTCCACTTCACCAGATTTCCTGCAGTTAACCTTTGACCTCACTATTGTTTTCTCATGCAACATGATTAGTTGTTGACTTTGAATTTTTTTTCTTAGATTTTTGTGTAAAATGTTGTAAAATACCTTTTCTAGTCACCTTTTATTTATTTGGATGTTTGATTCAATATGATCCAATAATATGTAATGAGTAAGAAACACCTGATCACTTGATATGACAATATTTATCTTTGCAGATGGCGCATGTAGTAGAGCGGGTCAATTCGTAACCAGTGAGTTAGTGGTTCAAATCCCGGCTCTGGTGTCCACATGCCGAAGTCCTTGAGCAAGACACTGAACCCCCAGTTGCTCCCTGTGTGTGTGAGTGTTTGTGTGAGCGAATGGGTGAATGTGTTAAAGCGCTTTGAGTACACTGATGTGTAGAAAAGCGCTGTACAAGTACAAGACCTTTTATTATTTCTTTTTCAGTTGCCCTTCTGACAGCCAAAGCTTTGTGACCTTTGCGCTGAACAAACCATGGCTGGGGTGACAGGGTGATGCAAAGCCTTCAGTGATTTAGGTCACTCCACCTGACAGCCTGTACAAGACTTTGTACAGCATAGTAATAGTTTACACATGTGAGGAAGGTTCATTAGAACGAGGTCAAAGTCTTTTGCACATGTAAACTGAATATTGTTTGGAAGCTCTTAGGACTTTTATGTTACCATAAAAAGTTCACCTGCGTTCTTTCCTGGTGACATTATTAAACACTGGATGTAAACAAGAGGATGAAAGTGGGCAGTTTTGTTGGACATCTGGAAGCAAAGGAGTCAGCAGCAACTAAGATTATTCAAAACGCCTGACTTATTTATCTAATGTTAAACTGAGTCAAATAGTTTGTTATTTTTTGTTTATCACAAAAGAACATCTAGAATCTGGACAGTATTACATCCTGGAATTGCTCTCAGAGCAAATAAAAATTATATTATTTTCTTTCACACGTTTAATGCATATTGGTATTATGAAAGCCTTCCAGTTATCAAGTTCTATAATATAGTTTTCATACCGAGATTTGTCCTATGTGTGTAAAATGATTTAGTAAATTAAACTTAGATCAAGTCAAGAAAGGAAAAAGAAAAAACAAAAGCCCTTTTTGTCCCAAAAGGAGATTGAGGTTCTCACAAAGGAAAAAATAAACATAGAAAAACAGAACAAACAAAATAAAACAAATACAGCATTTTATTTACTGATAAGCACTAGTTTGGCTGTCTAATAATACAAAATAGGTGAAGATGCATGGGACTCCAGTTGCGCCCCCTTCTGGCCACAAGATGGATGTGCATTTGCTTTTTAGTGACTCCCATCCAGCTTTTTGAGGTAAATGTTTATATAGAGCAGGGGTGCCCAAACTCGGTCCTCGAGGGCCGCTGTCCTGAATATTTTCAATATATCCTATTCCAACACACATGGTTTCCATTAAATGAAGACAAAAGCCAATCAAGTTCAGCATAACAACTGATTAACTTGTGTCAGCTGTGTTGGACCAAGGATACATGGAAAACCTGCAGGATTGTGTCCCTCATGGACCGACTTTGGACATCCCTGATATATAGCAAAGAAGGGGAATCTTTGTCCTCATCCTGAAAGTTTTTAGTTGTCTCCTTGTTCCAACATTCAAATAAATGAATCATGGTGCAGAGCTGCAAAATAAGCTGTTGTATCCATGTTATTTGAACTAGGTGTGCTGAACCAGGGATACAGGGAACCTGTAGGACCAGAGTTCCCCACTCCTGATTTATCCGGTTCTCTCATTCCAACCATGCAACCCAACACATACCCACTTAATGAAGCACATTACTGCATTTAGTATGATACCTTTTATTTTAACTTAAAAAGAGAGTGGATCAAAAAACAGGATTCAATAAATTAGAAATAAATATAATTGCTGTAATAATTAATAGATACATTATAATTACTTGATTGTAAGAGTCTGACAGAAACAGGCCCTCAAGGTTTTTCTCTAGAAAATTCTAAAATCAAAATATTGCATCCCACTCAAACCCCTTCTCCCAATACACAAAATAAGTTAAATTAGTAAATAAATAAAAAATAGTCAAATATTAAAACCTCCCCAAATATAAGTGCAACCCCCCTCCCCGCCCCTGTGTTTCACCTAAAATCTAAGTAAAAATTTAAAATAGGTTTGTGATTTCCCATTTTACAATTTGGAATGTAATATCCTTTCATGATGAAGATGTCTGTCACTAGTGGTAATAATAATAATAATAATGACAATAATAATAATAATAGTTATGTTGCTGTGTTCTGTTCAGTGTTTTATCTAAAGTAGTTTTCTTTTTGCATGTTTTCCTGTTTTTTAAACGCTGCTCTTTGTAAACTAAACTATTTACAGGTCATTAGGATCTTCTCCAAAGTCTCTCTAATCTACTCATGTAGTAGTCTTTTTTGTATTTTCTTTCTTTTTTTAATACGAAACATCGGTCCCTCTATAACTGTCATGTAATAGACATGGTATCAGCAGATTTCATCAGTAGCCTCCCTACAGATATATACTCAGTTGTCTTAACTGTATTCAACACCCTGTTCCACACTGACTGGACAAACCAAGCTCTTGTCTCTATGGGTAAGATATTTGTGTGAATTGTGTATACATGTGTGTGTGTCAGCAGGCATGTGTTTGTGCACTTTATGTACATATCAGCTTTGTACCATTTAAGGTTCACTATTGAGAGTGCATGTATCTTTGTGTGTGTCAGTGTGTGTGGCAGCACTCCGCAGACGCTCATAGGTAGCAGACAGTCTGAAAGCACAATGAACCCTGGGATTCCACCTCAGCTGGTCTCTGAGAGGTCACCTGTGAAGGGAGGGAGAGTTGGAGGGTAGAGGTAGTGATACACGAACAAGGAGAGAGGGACAGAGAAGAAAACATGACCCATTATAAGAGTTATAAATTAGGTAGAGCTCTGTGTGGACGTCAGATATTCACATTTAGCCAAATATGCCCCAACCATAAAAAAGAGTGCTCTGGGCATGACGGGATCTACTGTCATTTTGCCTGCATCAAACTGTACCTTGAATTAGCTTTTTATAGCTTTTCTTCATTTCAATTCAAAGTCATCATTCATAGTTCACAGTGGTAAGGTTATTTTTAACAGCAGTATATCATGGTGCTTGTACACATACACACACAGTGTCTGGATCATGCAACTCAATACAGTGAAAATTATTTCTAAGTGTTCATTTGTTTAATTAAAGTATGTTTGGATGTAAGCATGTGTGTTTGTTAAGCTTTGGGCAGATGCGTCTATGTGTGTCTTTCTGAGCAATTGCTGCACTTTGTGTGCCTCATATCATGGCAAGCAAACACTACTACCAACATGCAGAACTTTCTGGCATTTGCAGTATAGAAATTCTGGGTGACAGCTTAATTGAAATAAATGTATTAACAGCAGGTCTGGGGGGTTTTAATCCCCACTTTGTACGTCTAAATGTTGTATTATACTGTCTTTGCATCCGCAAGGATTTCTTATGTAAAGGTTTGTCTGAAAATAGAAGAAGAATGCTTTATTTATAACACGAGCTGCAATTTGACAGTGCCTCCACACACTGACCTGACAGCTTCACATTTTTCTTCTCTCAAGAAAAGGTGAGGGTTTGTGGAGGAGTAAGTTTCCCTCATACTAAAGGCACTTTATGTTCTCTTGGTTGTTTTTCTCCCAGAATTCCTATAGTTGAAGGCTGTTCTCCAATAAGCAAGAGGCATTTGTTTTCCCACAACCTTATACACTTTACCTCAAAAAACGAGCTAGAAAGAGGAGGTTGAAATGAGATAAACAGATAAAACATTTGAAGGTGAGAGAACAAGAAGAAAACACAAGATTGGGGAAGGAGCATGAAAGATGTGGTGAGAGATAGAGAAGGAGGAAACATCACATAAGTAGAGAAAGAATACCTAGAGCTAAAAACAAAGAAGCGTAAAGCTAAAATGCTACATCACAGTGTGAACAAATTACAGTCCATTTTAATGAACTCAGGCTATCAGAGTACAGCTCAACAAAATGCATGCTCGCCAATAAATACACAGTGCTTTGCCTGTAAGACTTGGTAATCTCATCTTGTTCATCTACCCCATGCTTTAGATCAGTTTGTGGCCATATTTTCAGTCCTGCATACCGTGCTGGTAAACATGTCATGTCCTTCTGTCCATCATGACCTGTCAATGTATGCATAACATCCTAAAACTATTAGTTTTTCCATCTGAAGTATTTAATCATTTTCTCCACCAGTCCACAATATAAACCTCTGATACCTTTCTGTACAGACACCAATACAACAAGGATTTATTCAGTCCTGCATTACACACTTACAGTGTAACACAGACACATACGCACACATAGATGCCCACGCTCACTATTTTACCCAAACCATTTGTTCAAATAATAATGACACGAAACAGAACACTACATAAACTGATCAAAAACAAAGCCGCAAAAAATAACAAACGTTGCTACAGAATTTATCAAATTACTATGTGGTTATAAGTGTATCAAATATCCAATCGAATCAGTTGATTCAGAGTGCAGTCCTGGTTATGGATAGTTATTGATCAGTATGTGCACAGGTCAATACAAAATAAAGTCACAATGCACCAAACACAGTCTGTGATCACTACAGCAACAGGACATGCAGGTCAACGCATGGCTGGTTGCTCGAGGTGACAGAACAAAAATTGCCAAGGGCAACCAACACAGGCAATCAATCGCCACAGCAACCCAAACACAGGCCAACCAATCAACTTACAACAATGCGAGAGGAAGGGGGGATCAGGGCTTTATCGGTCACTAGGCAACCATTGCCATAGCGATGGGGTCCTCGTGAATTATGTTTGGACGGAAGGATCTTGGGTGAGGTAAGTTGTCGTTTCAGGAAAAGATCAAAACAGCAGGAAAGAAAATAAAAAGATTGTGAAAGAAAATAAAAAGAAAACAATATTTTAGTAATTTCAATTTTCCTGAGCTGATCAAGTTATTTTAAAGAGTAACCCAATGCATATTTACTGCAATGTCAGGTTTTTTTTTCTGTTAACCAGTTAGCATTATACTTTCAAATGTTAAGTCACTTTGACCATGTTCTGTCACAAACCCAATTATATCCATCTGCTTCCCCATTATACAACATCTCGCTCTTTTCATTTTGGGACTCTCATTTCCTTCTCACTATAAGCTCACCTCTAAATATTTGTTCTTTCTCCTGTTAGTAGTCATTTAGTATGGCCGGTTGGCATCTTTGGGCCTTTTGAGCTGCACTTTAAGTCTTTTCATGCCAATCTGGAAACCATTCATGGCCTGGATGGCAGCCTGTGCACTGGCTGGGTTGTCAAAACTCACAAAACCTGAAAGAGACACATAACAGACATATGAGTAAAAAAACACAACTCATCTTACTTTACATGCAGACGACACAATATTCTGTCCTACACATAACAGTCTCTTTCGTTCCCCTTGTCCTTGCTTTAAAATTCCTACTCTAACCCTTCCCTCCCTCTCTCCAGTCTGTGTGTCTCACCGAAACATTTGCTCTGGTTGGTGGCACGATCCACAAACACCTTGGCTGATATGACATTGCCAAAGGGCAGAAACATCTGCAGCATCTCAGAGTCACTAAACTCCTGAGGCAGGTGGTAGATGAAGATGTTGCACCC
Source organism: Kiunga ballochi (assembly GCA_037177335.1). Lineage (NCBI taxonomy): Eukaryota > Metazoa > Chordata > Actinopteri > Atheriniformes > Pseudomugilidae > Kiunga > Kiunga ballochi. The sequence goes on from JBAMIG010000006.1 coordinate 11,099,944, forward strand.
CTCTGGACCTGACATGCATACACAAATACACATATTAGTCGGATAGGGATAAATGATCTCATGCTGTGAGAACCTGGTGATAAACAACTTTAAATAAGATCACTGGAGAGAGGGGTGTGGCCCCAGTCAGGAAGAAAGTCACATCACCTTCTCTTTGCTGCTGTTGCTGGGGCTGCGGGTGTTGCTGGGCAACCAGCGTTGGCTGCTGGGGAAATGGCTGCCCAACCAATCCGTAGGCAGCAGGATACGCGGCTATTGGAAGAAGCAGAAAGTAGCAACATCTGATTGGGTAAAAACAACAGGTGGCAACATAATTGTGTCCAATAGAGTCACTTCCTTTGAAGTGAAATGTCTCCTGTTGAAGGTGAAAACTATTAAGTGTAACAACAAAGCGGAGCGAGCCACTAAACAAAGACACTGTTGATCTCAGTCTGGTGTGTGCACATTACATCACCCCTTTAGTCCATGGTTATGAGGCACGTACACAGATGGTGTCTCAATGAAATCTGATAAATCATAAAGTTAATTACCCTTGGAAATTTTTTACCCTTGAAAGTCAGAGCTGTGTACCTTGCTCAGATTGAAGATCTTCATTTAACATTCTTGCTGAACTGTCTGCTGCTTTGTGCAGATAGTTGTTTTACTAGGAACTTACAATCTTAACTGACCCTGAAATAATTTTTAACAAAACTGATTATGTGTTTATATGAGGAGGAGATTAATATGTCCAGAATCCAGATCAAAATGACAGCTGGTCACTGATTTAGTCTGTTCTAACACCAACCTGTGTAGTGCTGCATGCCTGCATAGGCTTGCTGTAGGGGATCCAAAGCTGCTGCTGGACTCTGGGCTGGACAAAATCAATGAAAACAAGTGAGAATGGAAATTCTAAGTAATATGCAAATAATTTCTGCTCAATTAGTCTATTTGTCTTTATACATGCCTGTATACTCCTGTATACCTTGGTAAGGGTGAACGCCATTGGTGTATAGTGTTTCAGTTTGTTGTCCATTAGTTGGAGCTGGTACATTACTGTAACCATTCACTCCTATTGGTGGAGGGAGTGCTGGCACAGGTGTTGCTGCAATTGCTGGTGGGGTGTTTGTACCTACAAGCAAAGGATACACAAAAATAATTTAACAAAAATTTGTATTTTTCACTATTCTTTTTATGTACATTACAGTGCATTCCTCCAGTATATTCTACTGTGCACAAAATAACCTATACATACATACGTACATTCAAGTGTGTGTGTAAACATACCCGAGGATGGTGTGATGGGTGTAATGGGTGTGGCAATGATTCCGTTGGCATTGAGTGCTGCCATCTGCTGCATCTGTACGGCGGCAACTGTTGCCACAGGAGACAAGTACGCTGACTGGGCAACCAGGGCCTGCTGTTGGACAAGCTGTAGATGAGGGAGGAAACAGACAGAGGAAAGGGATGGAGAAAAAAGGGGGGAGGGGGTTAAATTGATATGGGAAAAACAGAAAGAAAGAGAGAAGAAGAAGAAAAATGGGAGGAAGGGCCAGGGAGAGGGAGTGATGGAGGAACAGATGAATAGAGATCTAATTACAAGGCCATTATGTCCTGAGTCAGTGGGTTAATGGTTGTGTGTTGCGGGAAAGCTAATGCCAGATGACGTATGTTCTGTTGTCTCGGTAATAACATTAGCCCCAATTAGACCACTGATAGCCTCTTCAAACTTATTACATCCTTTCATAAGCACAGCACTCCCCTTACAAAATTGGTGTGTACATGCAACTGTAGTCCAGTGAGCATTTGTGTTTGTTCTTGCCTGTGCATTGACCGCCTGTGTGTAGGCATTGTAGGCAGGAAAGTTGAGGGTCATAGGGCTAAAGATGCCAAGTTGGGAGGCCACTTGCTGCATCCTCCTCAGACCTCGTTCCTTCTCTGTGTCAGCAAACTTCACCACCAGACTTGATGATGCTCCCTGTGAGCAGAAATGGGATGGAGGACAGTTTTAATTGCAATTAGCTTTTTTATTTTCAGCCCATAGATCTGTGGTTATGTTTAGATTTGTAACTATGCATGCTACTTACAGGCATAGTACGACTCCCGTGCAAGCTGTTAATGGCAGCTTGAGCTTCGGCATGTCCTTGGAATTTAACAAAAGCACATCCTGAAATAAAACAGGGTGATTATATCAGACTGCCCTTTAAATAGAATAAAGTAGCTTGCAGTTTCTTTTATGAGAGTGCTTGAGAATATTCACTTTATGCAATTTACCTTTGCTTGTGCCATCTGGACCTCTTAAAACGGTGCATTCATCTATGCTGCCAAAGGGCTCAAACAGCCTTCGAACATCCTCATCACTCTGTTGCTTTCCCAGCATGCCCACAAACAACTTTCTGTCCTCTAAGAGACCAAATATGTGGAAGAACGGAGAAAGAGAGACATGAAATCAACTCGACTCTAACTGGTAACATCTGTGTGCCATTGAAGTCCGGGCTTTAAAAAACTATCTATCCATGGACGCTTCAGGTTTTGTCCAGCAGGGAGCAGTATTGACTGATAATCAGAGAGCATTACTGTGATCCGAGTGTTTGTGTACAAATAAGGGTATTTAGTAAAAGCAGTCTAAGAATTGCCAAGCTCCCTGCAGAGTATTTTCCATCCCTGTTTGATAAACCTTGACAGATTTTATATGTCACACAAAATCGAAAGTTTCAACATTAAATCAGTGGACATTACTACAGCTTTTGAAACACACAACAAAAATGTTCAGGACAATCACTTTTTATGAGATGATAATGTTAAAGTGAGGGCAAAGGAAATAATTACAGTATTTACGTGTCCCAGGAAAAAAATAGAAAAACACCTGCATGTTTTGTTTGTGTGTGTTTGTGGCTTACCTCCTCGGCCCTCGCTGTCAGCCGGTTTCACCTGGATTGGCCGATTCATCTGAGCGACAAAATGAGGACAATAGAGACAGTCAGCATCACATAGTCTCTTTCATGTATCATGTTATCGTAGTGAATTCAGTTATGCTATATTTATTTATGATAGTCTCCATTTTCTAAGGAAAAGGTATGTTTTTCACCTTACCTGTTCATTTGTACATAAGGTACAAAGGTACAAAGAAAAGAAAGTAGTACGTGGATGCAAAGTTAAAGCTGGCAGCCTTTTACTTAATAGTTTACATTTTTGACAAGAAACATAAAATGAGTTATAATAAGGAATGATGTGGGTGTGTCAGTGTTTTTATTAGTCACTAATGAATCAAGGTTAACAGGTTGACGAGTGTCTGAAGGCTGCTTTGTTTTGTGTCAAACACACACAACCTAACTACTTCTGATTTCCCTCCTACATGTAGACACACACACATGCATGCACGTACACACAGAGGAGAGTGCTGGGGGGATTGAGAAGTGACAAGATTAAGAGTGCGGGCCAGCTGATCTGGATTACACAAGAACTGCAGATTAGATGAGGGACAAGAGTACACTGAGAAAGAGAAGGGGGTGGGGGGTAATTTAGTGAGGTGAAATGACAAGAGTGTAAAGGGAACGGGCTCAATCTGCTAAAAATAAAAGGAAGAAGAAAAAGAGGCAGAGGCCTGGGGGACCCCAACTGACTTGAACCATCTGAAAGGGCAGGTGGAGGCCAAGAGGAACCCGGGGAGCAAATGGAAACACTGGAAAAAGAAGTATTACATGAAGAGAAGACAGAAAGGAGACTGAGTGGAGGGATGAAAGGAGAGCTGCCCCTGAGAGATGATTCAAAAAGAAGAGAAAGAGAGGGAGGAGGGAGTCTGGGGCGTGATTCAGTCGTGACTTGCTCTGTCTCAAAGATGTCACGATCACAAAGATCCAAC
>JBAMIG010000006.1:11110949-11135382 GCA_037177335.1 Kiunga ballochi
CACACACACACACACACACACACACACACACACACACACACACACACACACACACACACACACACACACATTTAAATCTACACCTGTCCCTCTACTCCCTTCCCATCCCACACACAGTGAGGATAAAAATAGAGAAGCAGCACAAGGAGGGGGGGGGAGGGGGGGGCAGCGATACACATCACAAACCCCATCAGGACGGGAGAGATAGAAGCAGAGGAGGAAGAGATGGATAGAACATAAAGACAGGGAGAGAGGGAACTGGGGTCTGTTCTAAATCGAAACTGCAGCAGTAAGCAGTGAAGGGGAATAGTAAACAGTGCTGCTGACCACATAAATATGCGAAATTAGCCTACAAAGTCGCCCTAGTGGATAATTGCTCATCATAGCTTTGCCCCATAGGGAGACTGTCTGCCAGGCATCTTAGATTCCACATGGAAACACACATACAACACACACAACATAGAGACAACCTAAGTTAATCTGATAAACATCCACTACGCGTAATGGATGATGGACATATTAAGAGATATCTGCCCAGTCTCATAACACCACTGGCACACTAAAACACCAAACAATTAAGTGAACAATCACACTGATGTGAAATAAAATGTATTTATAATGTGTTGGTCTGTCTCTAAATTTATTTTAACGTGAAGGTATTAACAGAATCTCCTCAGTTGCTGTTTTGGTTACTTCCATCTGTGTCCAAATAGCATCCATTTAATGTACAGTCTTATTGCCCATAACATAAATAAATGCACGTCCTCTCATGAATCCCGCCTGAATAAAATGCGTAACGGCTCTCGTAACAATCAAAGCACAGTATTTCAATTTATTGGCCCCATAGCATTGTCATAATATATGTATTTAACAACGTTACAACTACAAACTTTGATTATTTTCTTAATAAGTGTATTGATCCATTGCTGTATCATTTATTGTTAACAACATGTCCTGTGGCATTTCTTCTACCTTTTTAATAATTCATAGCCATACAGTGTGTCACAGCAAGTGTGATGTGTGTAAGTGTGTGTGCATGGCTCTTTAGTTTGGGCTCTAATCAAAAATGGGGAGCAGAGTGCTGCCTGGAGAGCAATGAAGCATGACAACACACACCTGGTAAGCTGCTTATCACACTTTAATTTCACCTACAGAGATGGCAACGTGACCAAACAGATGTGTGAGTGTGTTTGTGAGCGAACTTGTGAGTACAAGTGTGTACATGTATACGTGTGTGTACGAACAGTTGTGTTTGAAGTAGCACAAAGATGAAGGGGGGCGATAAACACAAAGAAAAGAGGGTGCAGATTAAATGGAGAGAGAGATATCAACAGCAAAGAACAAAAGAACAGATGTGGGGAAAGATACGGAAGGAAACAGCAGCGGTAAGGCAGAGAGACACAGGGAGCCAAGGAGAGAGCACATGGAGATGTAAGGTTAAAAATCTATTAAAGTAAAAAAGAAACTGTGGTTTTATGAAAAGTTTGAGAGAGAAAGGAAGAATTACAATATTTTGAATGGTTATATTTTATATCTGAATTAGCATGAATGTATATATTTAAATTTTGATAAGTGTACATGGGCATGAATCCTCTTTGAGATTTGGAGAAGAGGAACGGTATAATTACTAGATCTTATTTATACAGTTCAGCAGAAAATTAAAAAAAGAAAAATAACAGAGAGTATATGGAAACATTGTCATTATATCAAACACACTATGCTAGAATATTGAGTTAGATGGAATAGTGAGAAAATGTGAAAAGTATCGTATTTTCACTGAAAAAAGACCTAAAAAAAGCATTAGAAGATACCTTTATGTAATACATGTCTTCCTAATAAAAGCAGTCTCTTATGAGGTGGGTAGAATGGAGGTAGCCATATTCTCCGGGATGGAAGTTTTACAGCTCGGACAGCAACCTCTTCACACACCCCCAATCCCACCCCCCACCCAAGGACTTGTATGCTGAGGGCTAAGCCCTGACCTCTGATCTCACGCACGTGCTATCAACCCACTACTCTTTTCTCCAATGATGATACACACACACAAATACAAACCTTGGCATTAGCACTTTACCTATTGATTGCACATAGTTCAGCATTAAATTATACAGTATATATGCTGGATATTTTAATAGCTTTAACTTCTATATCACAACGGCCCCTTTAACAAAGACAATGCTTATCTGTCCTGCTCCATCAGTGCGCATTCTTAGAATCACCTAAAAAAACATCATCAAAGTATCCCAACCAATAGTTTTATGAGGAATTTTTTTCTTTCATTTATAAAACTAATGCATGCATATCTGCATGACCAATTTATCTGTCTGGTGTAAGGGAACACTAAAACACAATGTCTAACTATTAGCTCTTTTACCTACAGGGGATTTCTGTACCATAACTAATATGAGACGTCTGCAAGCTAAAACAACTTCATTTTGGTTCCACTGTTACATCCCTGCTGCTGTGACATATCTAACTCTAGCTGTCCTCCTGTCACACTCTTTCTACGCTTCTCTTTCTGAGTCCATATTAAACACAAGGCGCAGGACACACTGATAAGGCCATCTGTTCATCTCCCTCTCGCTCTCAATCCCTCTGTACTTTTTCTCATTTTACACTCTGACACTCTGTTGCCCCTGCAGAAGCTGCTGCATGTCTTAATATCTTTTTCCTCTCTTTCCCATTGTTTTCCACATTTCCAATTGCTTTGCTGTGGATGCAGGATAAACACATCTGCATAATTATGATGCTACAAATGAAAAAAAACTGCATGAGGATCTTAAAATGTTTAGTTCTATGCAAGTTCTTTTCGAATACCACATACATACGCACGCATACAACTGAGTTTTTTGTCCCTCCAGTGTGCAAAGACACTGACTATGAAAATGAGTTTGTGATAAACTCATCACACAGTTTAACAAATAGAACCAGGAAAGACAGGCAGAGGGGGACTAGAGGGATGGGAGGGAGGAGATGGGGGGGGGTGAAATGGTCAAAAGGGTCAACTAATCAAGTGGAGGGGAAATGAGATGAGGGGTAGAGGAACTGCTGGGGGAGGGGGATGGAGGCAGGAGATGAAGAGTGGCGCTAGTGTTGAGAGACTCAGAAGAGTTACCATAAATGACTGTGAAATGAGAATCCAAGGAGGAAGTGAGAGTGTGCAGTAAGAGTAAAAAAAATGTAAAAGACAGCAGGAAAGGAAGAAGTGAGGGCTGTAAGAGATGTGAGATGGCATTAAAATTATAGTGTTGGGAGATAGTGAGAAGAACACTGTAATATCTTACTGGTCCAAGGAAACTGGAAGATGCAAGGGGATGAGCTGAACAAAGGACATAGAGGGATTTAAGGAGAACATATAAACAGTACATATTGAGGGTCATGTTAAATAAAAATAACAGCAAAAGAAAGATGGAAAAGGAAGTGAAACAAAAGTGAAACAGAAGTGTGAAATAGAATGAAATTGTTTCTTAACTCAAAAGTAAGCAACAGATGCAAGGATGGACAGAAAGGAGAACGCAGAATAGAAAAGATGAAGTAGGGAGGCTGTAAGTGATGAAACATTATTTGCACTATAGAAAAATAATACCAAAATTAAAAAAATAGGTCAACAAATCAGATTGATTAACTACATTTGAATATAAATTAATTGAAATTGCTTGACACTAAAAGAAGCAGGGAATAGGAACTATGTAAAACATTTATATACAAACCAGCTTACTTTACTACAGTAATAAAAGTGCAGACAAAAAAAGTCACTGGCTCAACTTCAGAGAAAAATGTATTTTCAATTTAGTTTAGGATAAGCTGAGACAAACTGCACACAGAAAGAGTCCCATTTGTCATTAACAGTACTGGCTTATTGAAAAGCCAGTCCATAATAACCACATCCTTGTTTTAGCACTCGTTATTCTCCGGGGAGCAGTCTTTCTGATTGTTGCATGCTGCCTCCTGCTAATGACTACCTCCCTGCAAATGTTTCCTTTGTGCATCCATAATATTTTTCTCAGTTTATTGAAAATTATGTTTTATTCCCATTTGTAAAGCAAATTTATAATTGTTAACAAAGTCACCAGTGTCAAAAGACAAAGTAAACCCCAGAGAGATATAACTATAAGTCAAAAGACAAAGGGCAACAAGATTTTGTGTCAAAAAGTCAAACGTCTTAGGATAACCTAATTGGCTTAATATCAATATGAACACAAACTGAACTTATATAATACCAAAGTATTCTCCAAAGCCATTAAAAACCATGTATAACTTCAGTATGTATGTATGCATGCAGGGATTTGTGCTTGTATGTGTCAGACCATTTCCCTTCCCCCACGCCCTTACTGCCGGCTCTCCTTCAACAATTTTCTCACAGAGATCTTATCAAAACTCCAGCTTGTGTTGTAGGTGTAAGAACTGCAACTCTGATCAGTTGCAAGGCAACAACAGAGAGAACGAGATACAGAAATGTTCAGAGATGGTTGAGGCACACAATTCTGATACAACTGCGACAAATCAGAACTTAGACAAGTCATAAAGCCATGTCCCTTCAATACTTTTACATTATTATATCTAAGTTAGACCATTTTGAACATATCCTGGGATTTATGAAACAGGATAAGAGAGTTCCTGAAACAAATAACGCAAAACCCTGCAATGGAAACCAGGTCAGAAAGAAAAAGGATAGAGGAAAAGATAGAGAGGTAAGGCGTATTAGACATACACCGCTTTTGCACAGTGCCCCTTCCATAATGAACAGTGTCCTAGCCCAGCACAGTCATAGCACACAATCTCTCACTAGAGAGACTTGAGGGAGCCTGGGATGAGACAAAGGGGAATGGTCACATTAATTACACACACTCTCTAGACGGGAGCTATCACCGGAGGCTAACGTAGGGAATGACAGGGAGATGAAGAGAGAGAAAGATAGAGAAATGGAGATGCTAATGCTTGTGGAGTACCCTATGTGTCTCCAGCGGGAGGGAGTGTTTGTCCTTAGCAGCAAGACGCCTGTCGGCTGCTGAGTTATGTCACAACGTCCCTAATGGGAGCTGAACTCCAATCATACAGACACACTCTGATGTGTGGCAACACGTGTGTGTATACCATGGTGTATACATACAAGGTAACTTGAAGTGTCTGTTTATTGGTGAAGCTCAGTGATGTGAATGTAGATGAAAAATTGTATGTATTGTTGATTAAGTGTAAATTGTTACAGTGTGATAGTCCGTTTATTATGAGTGAGTTTGTTATATGAACTTACCCCTGGTAGGGTTTTCTGCTCATGAAGAGCGCTCTGGGCTTTCAGTGCCGACTCTCTTGCACAGTACGTCAGAAACGCACATCCTATCAGACAGAAAGGCAGACAAAGAGGACAAGAAGAGAAACCGTAGAAAAGGTCAGTAAACGGTCCTGAAATTTGTCATTGCCTCTGTCTTTCTTTCTTTTTTTGCCCCCTTTAAACACACACACACACACACACACTCTTTCAAACACACACTCCGTCACAAACCACATACACGTTTCTTTTTCTTTTGCCTTCTCCGGTCATTTTTTGCCTACTCTGAATTATGCCTAGCAAAATTGTGCAAGACTATTCAAATAGAAATAACCATGCACTACTGTAACTAATATTAATAATATCATAATGATGTATTTAGAGCAGAGAAGGACACTGCACAGCACGGCACATTTCAGAACGGCACGGCACGAGTCAGCACACATGACAGCACCACAGACGCTTGCGTGGGGCTAAAGGGCCTTACAGACTTGCCAGTCTCAGCTTCCTGTCCTGTTCCAACCACTATGCATGCCTCACGATCACTCCAAATACACTCCCTCTGTTTCCCTATGTGCTGTACCTGTGTTTGAGTATGTGAGGGAGGAGTGGATAGTAGAGCTGGTTGGCCAGAGCTGTTTACTACACCTGTCACCAGCACTAAGACAACAAGATTAGTAGGAGGTTAGCGTACCCTGTGACATCTCACACAAACCACAGAAAATAGTTCATGTCAACTGTAAATCTGAGGAGCCGATGATGACTCGACATTATGCCGGTAGAAAGAAAAAAAAGGTCAGAATGAGACCCACACAGGAATTCAGAAAAGTATACAACACACGCACACACACACACATACACATGCATCTTATACTCCATCTCATTGCTTTTAAGAGGGGCTTACTGTGGCTGTAGGGATTCTCGAAACAACAGATTCTTTCCCTTGTGTCACCCAGGCTTACAGGCCCATTACACTGATTGGAGCATACAGCATAATCTGGTACATGTAACACACAGGACCCCTGGTTACTGTGTGTGTGGGTGTGTGTGAGTTGGGGAGAAATAAATGTCTTTTCTTTGATTCATTAGTATATAAAGTTATTTAACACTTCCTGACAGAGCTCCTTAGAGGACATACTATTTATTATAGACCCTAATCATTAAACAGTTTAGTTTCTTGTGGACCATGACTGTTTACAAACTGTAATTTCTAAAACAGGCATGTAAATTATTTTGCTACAACTCTACTGCTTCATTAAAGCAATTAGATTTAGTGTGCGTTCACTGAGTTTGCTTGCCTTTCTTCACACTCTTGCACTGCAGCGTTAACAGGAGATGAAGATGAGAGGTGCTGTGACAGTTTCCATGGATACATGTGGCAGTGGGTGAGGAAAAATCCACCCATCTATCTGCCTTACTGTCACATGTCTATCTATCCAGAACTGTACCTAACCATCTGTCTCTCTCTCTCACTGTCTGTCATTTTGTCTGTTTCTGTTCAAGCTGTGCTAGGAAGGAAAAATTTACCTTTGTGCATCCCAGTGTATTTGTCCTTAATCACGGTTAGCTCATAGATCTTGCCAAATTGCTCAAAAATGGGTTTGAGGTCCTTCTCCTCCAGATTCCGGGGAATCTGCCCTACAAACAGTTTGATGGCGTCGGCCTCCTTCATCAGTACAATGTGAAGATGAGCAGGGGTAAATGGATAAGGAGAAGGTATCCCTGGAGAGAAACAACTTTGGATGGATAAATCCTAGAATCAAATCCAGAAAGAAAGAGAAATGAGAGGTTGAAAGCATCTATAAAATATTCCTTTCATTATTTATTAATCTAGCTTTTTAATAAAAAGTACATTTTTTTTAGAATTGTAGTATTTGTAGTATTACCATATGAGTTTGTTTTGATAAGAAATTGATTCGTTTATCATGGAATCAACATATCTGTTTGTGCAAACTAATAAAAATGGGAAGAAATAGTTTAAGCATGAATTCTAATAAAACAAATGTGTATATTTAAATAAAAAATATAGTACCACTAAATATTTATTCCTAAAACACAAGTATTTGCATGATTATTTTGCATATTTATTGCCCAGTCTGATGACAAAGGACTCCAGTAGCTTCTGGGAAAATAATTATGCAAATGTTAATTAGCCAATCAGAAAACAATAATGGCACTTCTTTCTAATTAAATATATATAAAAAGAAAATATCTGTTAGCATGTCTTACCTTTTAGCTGGTGAGCGGTTATCAGGATTCCTATCATGAAAAAAGAGAAAAAACACTGTGACTGGGAGTAAATCATTGCTATAGAGCAGTTTCTTTGTTTAGGCAGCTGTAGGTTACAGCTTACACACGGATGTCATGGGGCTCCCTTGCTCTTTGTCCGATTCCCTCTCAATGTACACACACACACACATTCACATGTATGCACGCACACACATACAGGCGACAGAACCAAACACACATGGATATATACAGACTACATACGTAATAGCTCTTACCGATGATAAATAAAGCCCAAGCAGCCCGTGCAGATAAGAAATTAAGGAAGGATGATTTCAGCTGGGTCCCCGTTGTTATCCTCTCCGCGCTGACTCTCCGTCTCGTCCGCCTGCCTTTCCTCTCTGGATGCTGCTCTGTGTGCCTGCCGTTATCTTCCTTCTACTCGGCTACTACAGGCTCGGGTGTGTGTTTTACTAAATAAATAAATAAATGGATATATAAACACCCGTGGTCCCGGTCTCCAGGTCTGGCAGTGACGGAGAAGAGTCCTGGCAGGTGACACCTTATCACTAGGGCTGGAATGAAATTTCACCAACTTTTAATAATCCAAAGGAGATGAAGCTGTTAGCTATTTCCTCCACGAAAGCCTACTTTTAAATCCTATTTAAATTACAAAATTATAACGAGCTAACCAGCTGCACAAATTTGGCTAACTTTCAAGTATTTAAACTTGATTGTTTTCACGAAACAACCTCTTTCGCCCTTGTCGTTACGGTTTCTCACCGTCGAAGAGGCTGTTTTTAAAAACTGTTCTGGTTGTTTTGTGTTTTCCGTAGGGTCATACCCGTCCAACGACTCGATGGTTTTTCACGTCCTATGGATACCGGTGTCTCTTTACTCTGCTTCACCCTCCCCCTTCTCTCACCAAAGCGGTTGCTAGCCTGTGACGTAACCCTTAGAGACCGTCAGTTAAAATGTTTGTCGTGCTTTCACAAAAAAAAAACCTAATACAAATTTTTTAAAAACAAAACCCTTTTAAATTAAGGTCATGGTTATGAATTACTTCAACGACAAGAATTACATTTTTAAAGATTATTTAAAGGATTTCTTAAAGGTCTCGGCTTGCGTGGTGATTTGCGAATAGGAACTAGTCAGACAGTGCCTGGGCGACACGGTGTGCTGAGCCGCCTATTGTTCTCGCCGCGAGCCCTGGCCTTGGTGCTGAAACGATGCTTCTTGACGTGAAGCCGAAGCGCGCCACCGCCGACGAGCACGCGGTCACGACTACTACAGCTGTTCACGCCCGAGCCCGAAATCACGCTCACACCCACACAAAGCAAAATGTGTGACAGAGGGTAGAGAGATAGCTCGAGGACGGAGTTGGCCTACTTTAAGGGCTGTACTTCGGTAGACACCGGGCTATATTTGTTGCATGGTAAAACAGAGTTATAACCAAACAAATAAAAAAAAACAACAACCAGTTTTCACAGACTTACTTTGAGATTTACATGCACGTCCAAAGTCCTCGCGGGAGAATGAAAAGAGTCATAGGGTTCATGGTAATTTACTCCTAAAGGTCACCATCTGCCAGCCTTGCCTGATGCCTTCTGAGAACCATGCACCGCCCAGCATATAACTACACCCCTACACACAGATAGAGGCCTATCCTATATAATCACGTCACACTGGGATTCCTACAAATCGGAACCATTCAGGCACATAACGCCCGCTGCGCACCGAGGGTGTGAATGGTGCTGACGGCACTGGACCTGTAAAGCTTCCCTTCACAAAGATAAAGAGGAAACAACCGACAGAGACAGACATAGACACAAAATAATATGCAAACTGCAAAAAAAGGTTTTTATTAGGCTATTTTTATTTTTTTACTATTCAAGAAAGGCTTATAAGCAAATGCAGCTCCTTACATTTAGCAGGAAATCTTTGAATCTTCAAACGTAGCACAATTAATTTTTAATAGAATAACTTCCTTCATTCACAACAATTAAAATAAGACAAAGCACTGATTTTCAGATAGGCAAACAAACCCAATACAATATATTGCCAATTATTAAAATGAAATTAGGATGTTCCAGAAATGTTATATTAAAATACAAAACCCTCCGTCACATATTTTGCTTTTATTTTAAAATCTAAAATTTTGATAATTAATTTAAAGGATAAATAGGCAAGGATATAAATAAGTTTATGATAATTGGTCACATTCTCATTCTCAAACTTTACACCACCTTTATTACACAACCTTTAGCCAGACCCATTGCAGCACTTTGCAATATTTGCTCATTAAAATCTGTTTGCCATTGGACATCTCTTAAAAAACATTTTTATTTTCTGCCAGAAACTGAAACCTCACAAGCAAAAAGCTCCCTAGAAATACATCAATGTCCTTATTGAATCATCTAGGTGCAACAACAGCAACAGAGATGCATGTAAAATAACTACGCTGGTTTTAGTGTTTCTTTCTTTTAACAGAAATGATAAAGTATCTTTTAATAAACATACTAAATATCTCTGCTCAGTAAATTTCTTAATAACATTCTCCACTTTAAAAAAAACAACAACCAATGTTTATTGTGAAGCAAATAGAATTTGTGGACTCAATGGTGCCATCATTTGGACAAAAGTGGCAAAGAAATCCCATTTACTGGTTTGAAAAGAAAAGCAACACATATTTTAATTAATTACAGTTTTATTTAAAAGTAGGCTTTCAGATAATATTTTTCCCACACTCTTATGTTTGTTGCATAATTAAAAAAATGCCTGGAAATTGATAAAAACAACCTCATAAACTGGTGGTAACAAATAGAAAATTGAAAAGAATGTTACAGCTCCTCAAAATAGAAAATAAATTACATGTTCTTCAAATCATAGATAAATTATTATTTTGTGAGTTATTTATATATGAGTGTGTGTGTGTGTGTAAAAATTGAGTTTATTCTACAAGAGATTAGAGGCAAGAATGATACATAAAAAAGCCACAGCTGCAACACGTACAACTATACACACATCCCTAAACACAGAAACATTCAAGCGCAGGATGACATCACGGATTCAACAGTTATATGACAGTTAGATGTGAATAAATGCAGCTTACAATAACATTTCTGATAACACTACTCACTTATAAAATATGAAAGCAACTATATTTAAAAAACCCTTTACATAATAAAACATATCTGACAAATATACAGATTCCTCACGTTTGATTGGATGGGAATAGATATTGTGTGATAGGTATGGGAAGCAAAGGCAAGAAAAAAGAGCCTCCTTATATATATATAGACGTACAGAAGCTGATGCATCAAAATGAAAAATATTTTAGCTTTAGGTTAATGTAGGAGGACTACCTTTGACTATGCTGTAATAAAGAAAGTTGCTTTCTCAGTGTTATTGAGGTTTCTTAATTCTGACTTCATTTCATCTCAGGAGCATTTCTAACATCCACACCCAGGTGATGAAGATGCTTTATATTCAAAAGCCCAGCTGTGATGGATAAAAAAAATTCAGTCATATGGATGACCATAATATGTTAAAAGAGCTAAAGCAACTAATATGAACCATGTTAAATGTAACCAAAACTTTTTCTTTCATTTCATTGCTGTTCTTTTTTCTAAAGAGTTTCACTGTATATAAATACTAAAAACACTTATTCTTATAGTAAACCCAATGGTTCTTTTTTAATTCACTATTTATTTGTTTATTCATTTATAAAGCATCTATATTGACTACATTAATTACAAAACCAGACACTGGCAAAAGCCCCAAATTTATTCCCTATAGCCCCTGAGCCATTCTGGCTAAGAGCACTGCACAGATGTTTCTTTTTTTTTTTTTATGAAATTGTATTACCTTAGATGTGAATCCTTAAATAATGAAAATAGCAAATAGCCCAGCAGTGCACCTAAAGGATAAACTCATTCTTGGCTTTGTAATTTCATTTAACTCCAAGAAAAGAGCAGGTTTGTCTGCATGTTGTGCAATAAGCAGCATCATCTTCATCATTAAGTCTTCACATGGAAGTAGAGTTTTGAACACAGTTCAAAATGTTGGTTTTGAACCTCTAAACCTTCAGCTCTAGTTATACAAACTTCGAAAACAGTGTTAGGAACTTTTTAACAGGATTGCTGACTCTGACACAAAGTAGCTTCTCACTATTTTGGGTAAATACCTTTCCCTCTGTGTGCTATGTACGCTGAAGTGAATATGTAGTGTGTGAGATTTATTTTTAATCACTTTAATGAAAAGGAATTGACATAAAAATGTTTTTAAAAAAAGCTACATGTGAACTGAAAACCACCTTTACTGTGTAACAGTTTACCACTCTTGTTTGGGAAGCGTCTAATCTCTGACCCTACTTTCACTTATATTTGGTCACATCCTGCCAAGGTCATACCATCCCTTTGGTTAATCTGTCAACATACCAAAAAGACACTTGAGGAAATATGTTTTTGGCAATCTATAAAACAACAAAAACCATTTGTATAAATCTTACTCCTTTGCTGGGGGTTGCCACTGCAGCTCATTGAGATCTATTTGCATAGATCTGAATACACAGTTCATCTGGCACATATAATGGTTTATGTTACATATAAGTAGTCATACGCATGTATACATGCTTCTGTTTTAATATCTGGGAGATTAGAGGCATAATTTGCTGCTGAAACACAGCTATGTCCTCAGTAAGCACCTTCTATAACAATCTAAAAGCCACAGAAGTGAAGAAATGAGAAGAATATATCGGTTCTGAGTGATTTCTGGCAGAAGGAACCAGCTGCTTTCACAGTGTTTTACCTGAAGAATCAGGAGAAAATAGTTAAATGTTATCTGAATGCCATTTCAACTCTGGGCTGTGTTTTTCTACAAACTCATCCTTTCAGTGGTGGCCAGTCACTTTGACCTATTCCTGACTGCTTTGCACTCTGGGGTTGCTTGTGATTGGCTGTTCAGTGCCTCTTGGCACGCTGAGCACTCTGGGCACAGGACGCACAGCAGGCAGTTTTGTAGTAGGAGTAGACACACATTCTAGCCTGCGCCACCATTAAGCAGTTATCACGTCTGTCCCGGCAGTTTTTATCTGCTAACAGAGAAAAAAGGAGGCAGTGGTTAGCAGGGAGTCCAAAAAAAGTGGATAAATGCACCATCTCTCATCCATTCACCTGTGATTTGAAGGCCACAGGGTACTATGTTGCAGACTTGTTCATGTTCGGGTTTGGTATCAGCATCGCATGCCTGGCTGTGCTTTTTGTCGGGTGTTAGACATCGAACCTCCCTCATCTGCAAGCCCTTCCCACAGGAGCGTGAACACTAAAGCAAAACAGAAAAACAGGGGAAATAACATGGGAAATATTACTTATCTAAAATGTACTGTTGTTCCTGTTTTTAAAACCTTTCCCTGTCAGGTCATCTCTTACCGCACTCCACTCGGTTGTAAACCACTGAGGCTGGCACTCTCCCATATCACACTCCTGGACGACCGCAGGCTTCTCGAGATGAGCACACTTAGTGGCTGGAACGATGGTAAAGTCATTCTCCATCTTCTCGACACAAATGATGTCTCGTCGTTGGGATCCATCCCCACATGGGACATTACACTGAAAGAACACATGAAATGAGCCAAATGGGACCAGAACCAGCCAAGAGAAGATCTGTAAATACTAAAGGTACAAGCCTCCCCAATGTTTTTTAAAACACAAGTTCACCTGCAGTTCATGCTGCTTAGAAATCTCAACATATTAATCAGCATCATCTACAGATTGTTGCTGCGCTGGTAACATTTCGGGTACTGGCTGGTGCACTGACAGCGATTTAAAAAAATGTCAATCCATTTTACATGAATTAAGCAGAGAAGACAGTTGTTTTTGATCTGTGTGTGTTTTTTTCCATGTTAATGGCATTTATGGACGCAGAGGTAAACTGTATTCATTAACAGCGATGCTGGGAGGAGTTCTGACCAATTCAGTGATTTTGCTCAGCTTTAAGTGCAAACTGGGGATAAAAACCATCTGTTTCTTTGGAAAAACATCTTTATTTTCTGTTTAATCTAATGATGTGATATTTCCATTAAAAGATGTGTACATTAAAAAATTGTTTCTTAAGAGTCAACAGTTTAGTTATATATTGCAATGAAGTGGCTGATTGCATTTAACCCTTCAATATTTTTTTAAATTTTGTATTAATCTGTGTGAATTGTGTCACGTTTCTGTGTGTCACTAATCTCACCTGAGTCATCATATAATTGATAGAATTTAAAGGATCTGCTAGTCACTAAACCCATCCTACCAGTGTCCAGGGGCTGCTGTACCACATGGCTGTTGGCACACAAGGACCCCTGTTACAGGCCTTCATCTCTGCTGGCCTTTCAGCGATGCAGTCCCCTCCTCCTCCTCCTTCTCTGACCCCTCCTTTGGTTAGACACACCACGTCTCTCTTCTGCACCCCGGGGCCGCACTGTGCCGAACACTGAGGCCACAAAGTAGGACATCATGTTGAGGATTACATTAGAGCACGTTAACCTTTTCATTTCTGGGTAAGTGCGTTACGCACAGTGTTGGACCAGTCACTGAAGTACCAGTTGGTCACACAGGGTCCCATGTTGCACTCTTCACTTCCTTGTGGGCGGAGTCCAGAGCTGCATTCATTATCATTCACTATACTGCCCTGATCGCTTACACAACGGACACTCCGAGTCCTTCTCCCCACTCCGCAGTCCACTGAGCACTGTGGTAAAGAGGAATAAAGATAAGAGTGAGAAAGGAACCAAAGGAAATCAAATAAAAAAAAACAAAGAGTTTATTGTTGATAACTTTAGAAAAGCTATCGATGGGGGGAAATAGTAAGTGTTATGGAAGGGAAATGGTAAAATGCACAAATTCAAAATAAACTCCATGCTGTGTGCAACTCTTCTGCTTGCAGATGCTAAAGGACAGCACTTGGCCTTGTGTCACTATGACCCAAGAGCAGATGCTGTTTCCATCACATACTGGTTTTGCTGACTTACGGTGCTCCAGTCAGACCCGACCTCCCAGTGGGAGCAGAGACGAAGCTGGCAGGCCTGCGTAGACTCTGGTGGAGTGAGGTTGGCACAGCGCTGAGGGTGCACCATAGTTGACCGGTTTCCAAAGCTCTGTCTGCACTGGAGCTGTCTTTGCTGTACACCCGGCCCACAGGACACACTGCACTCTGACCACGCACTGGCCTCCCAGCTAAACCACAAACAAGAACACGTCAAAACTGAGACCAATGTGAACAACAGTCTTATGTAATTTTATTAGTCTCTGCTCAAAAATAATAGTTTTGTAAAATAACTTATCTGTGTTGCAGATTGCAATTATTGTAGGTAATACTAGTATTATAAAATCAAACGTGCATCTGCATTTATCTAGAGGGACTCGATAAAAACATCTAGCAGTGTGCAGGATCTATCTAGAGAATCACATGCTCTGATTTTTGTTGGGAAAGCAGAATTCATATTCAGACAATAATATTTCAAATAATTTTTCAAACAGTACATTTATAATGATGGTGAATTTGCTCACAATGGTGGGCAGGGGATTATGTTACAAGGCTCCTCTTCTGGAACAGGTTTAGCTGCAGAATCACACTTCCTCTCTGGGACTTCTTCATCTGTGTGCCGATTAATACACACAATGATTCTGTACTGAGAACCTGCAGAGAGAGATAACAAACTGAACAAAAGATCCTATCTATGCACTTGTACTTGCATTTAACATCCAGCGGAGGGAGACATCCCATCATCCAAAATAATTAAGCAGGCATACACTTAGTGTGAGCTGGTTAAATACACCGGTCCTACGCCTGACCTTTTCCACAAGAAGCAGAGCATTCTGCGAGGCCACCTCTTCTCCACACAAATGGGGACTGTGTGTCTGGAGGCAGGTCAGTACGAGGGGGGATCCGAGCATTCCTATTGGGTGCTAATCCACGTGGGCGTGTCCCCTCAGGTGTCCATCGATCGGTAGATCGGGGAGAGAACACAGATGAGGAGGAGGAAGAAGAGGAGGGGAAAGAAGGGACTGAAACAGGAGGTGCAGCGGGAGGTGGATCTTCTATTGACACAGTGAGGGGACCTGGAAGAGAAGATAAACATACAAGGAGATGAAGACAAATTAGAAAGTACAGGAAAAGTGGATGCAAGATAAGGAAAGAAGACAAAAGAAAAAGAAGAGGCCAGTGATAAATTGTGAGGGAAAAAACTACAAAACATGCTTAAATACTAAGATCAGGAGGAAGGCTGTGAATCAGAGGTTAATGATGTCATGATGAGGTCAGAGTCTTATGACAGCTAACATGTTGAGCAGATAGCCTCTCATTTAGGTCATGGGCAAACAACTACACACAAACACATTCATACAAGAATTCCTTCCACTCAGCCAACAACCGCACCCACACTAACCCAAAAAGACCTCCGTCATGTCTCATAGTGCAGTTTCCTACAGTTTAATCACTAACATGACGTCGCTTTGAGCTTAACACACTAAATACACAGAAATCATTGCTGTCAAAAAGAAAAGAGCTGATCAGAAGAGTTGAGATGCAACAGGCGTACCGCGAAGGGGTGCCCTTGCTGACTCCCTTGGTCTCTCCTTAGGTACCTCTCTGGGAACCTCCCTCTCTGTTTGTTTTTCCCTCTCTCCCTCCTTCTTCTCCACAGGTATATAGAATTCGTAGTCGATGCCAGGATTTTCCCTGTGAAAAATGATCTACAAAGCGAAAGAGACAAGACAGGTAGTGAAACAGTTTTACAGGAGTCCTGTAGAACAACGTCCTTATCAGAGGTTAGGATAAGTTCCTGTCATTCATCGGCATTCACTGTACAAGTGTTATTTCAGTCAAGGTCATGTAAACGTCATCAGCAGGAGTCTGATGGCAACAACAATTAGGTCTGCTATATTCTGAAAGCATTTCAGAGCCATTTTATGAGAATAAAAAGTAATAGGATGTAAAGCCGTACATGACCCCTCTGATCTTTAATAACATCGAAGGGTGAAGCTTTTATCAGTAAGCCCTGGGAAAGCAGCGGCTATGCTTTCGTATATCTGACTTCATTCTGCCATAATGCTGAAATTAGACTGCTTGTCTGGAAGCTCTTAAAACAAAGCAGAGGAATACAGTCATGTGTTCAGAGCCACTGCCAAAACCATAAACATAAAACTGCACAACACTGTCCCAAAGAGCAGCGGTTCCCAACCAATTTTCCTCAAGGACCCCCTTAATCCAAATACTAAGAAGCCATAGACCGAGCAGACACACCTCAGATCTTCTCTGTATGGAAACGGTCTTAATTTGGTCAAAAACTCAAGAACCCCTGTGCTCTTTACATAGTGCGTGT
The DNA here is from genome assembly GCA_037177335.1 of Kiunga ballochi. Classification (NCBI taxonomy): domain Eukaryota; kingdom Metazoa; phylum Chordata; class Actinopteri; order Atheriniformes; family Pseudomugilidae; genus Kiunga; species Kiunga ballochi. The sequence goes on from JBAMIG010000006.1 coordinate 11,127,809, forward strand.
GTGTGTGTGTGTGTGTGTGTGTGTGTGTTGGGGGGGGGTGGCAGCTTAATGTAAAGGCAGTGTCATGGTGTGGCAAGGTGTACAAGGCCTGTCGTCACTGGAAGCAGTTTCAACACAGAAGCATATTAAGAGGAGACTGTGATGGTTCCCACAGACGAGGTCAGACCTGCAGAAATTACTTTAACTCCTTTGAACACCTTTAGGATCAGCTTCAGACTGACTAAAATAAATACTGTACAATGACTGATTTATGACAAATGCTGGTTGAAGAATGGAGGCCATCCCTCAGGTGTGTGTTACTAAGCTGCTGTGGCTGTGTATAGTCCTTCCACATGCTACTGAGGCCCAATTTGTCTTTATTCATTTAGACTTCGATTGTCCATTCAACCAAACAAGAGTTTATGGTAGAACACAGGGTTTGATACTGGCAGAGAAGAGTTGGTTTTCATGACATGCTCACTTCTGCTTCTCTACCAAATTACCTGAATTTACAACATGCTGCAAGCTTCCAATGAGTTGTTTTCTTTTTTTTCCACAATGTTTTAGTGTTCAATTCATGGTTCAGTTACATTTATTCTGAACCATAATTTTTAACATCCCATCCAAACCCAAAAAGCATTTAGAAATTAAATACTGACTTAGAGAACCTTTTGTCTTCAAAGTTAAGTTATCAGGGACTTATATTGTCTAGAATAACATGCTGATGGTTTGAATTCTGATCAGATTCTTCTAGCTACCAATGTAGCAAAAATATTTGTTCATGCACAATCCTTTTAGACTGCTCTGCATGGAGCAAAATCCTTGTGGTTGTTTTCATTATTATTATTTTGTCACGTTTTGGTTTGTTTTCTTCCAGAGTTAAAATAAAGGCCTTCCACTTCTCTAGTACTCACATATAGCTGCAGCTGTGTTGTGGTGGGTCCTCGTGTCTTCAGGGACTCGCCTTTCTCTTCCTCTCCCTCTGATTGCGCTCTAGGTCGTGTATATGTGAAAGTGGTCCCCCCTGCCTGGTACTCCCCTGGAGGGTCCACAGCCCAGCGGCCATTCACCACTGACACCCCTGTTCCGCTCCTCATAGCTGAAAGCCAGGGGCAACAGCATCAGTAGGATTTAAGTCAAATGTTCTCTTTCGTATTTATCCCCTGTTTAGTCTGGCAAATTCTTACTAAGCTCCCTCATCATGTGCTTAAACACACTCCCAGACAGACAAACACAGAGGGCTGTTTCACCAGCAAGCAGGCAACTGGCAAAGCATACACTCACATGCAAACATATACACACTTAAGTCATTCCTAATTGGACTTCAACAATACTGGATTTATCTGGTCTGAGTTAGCAAGTCTTAGTTGAAGCCAGCACACACATGATCCGTGGCCAAATCTGCATTTCCTTTGCCAATATTTCCTTTTACCAAAGCTGCAGCCACTGCAGCCACTTGCAGACAGGTATGTAAGGCTTTGTCTATTAGATCTCACCCAGGTAGTTAGGGCTTGCTCGTCTCTCTGTGATGTTAATGAATGTGGCTCCGGATGGGATATCCAGGATTTTGTGGTAACCAAGGGGAACTGTGGCATTTTGGAAGCTTCCAGTCACTTTTCGACAGGAGGTATCACGGCCGCCACATACTCCACACATGTCAATCACCGAACTTGACCCCAGCACCCCGTCGCAGCCCTCAGTCTGGCAGGAGAAGATGGTGAAAAGATGTGAGTGATGGCTCAGACAATGAGGAGAAAGTGAGGAAGGGAAAATCGAGAGACATGGGAGGAAGGGTGGGGACAGAGTAGAGAAAAGCGAGAACAGACTTGTTGACATTTCACATCTGATGCCAGTGTTTATTTCACTGCTATTTGTGTAGATTAGATACTAGCGGTCACAAGATTCCTGCCAGAAGCAGAAAAGTGGAATGAGAGTGAAATTGGATAGTGAGGAGAAAAGGGAAAGAAACTCAGAGACCCAGGTTTATAAGCCAGACCAACAGTGTGGACGCAGGTTCAGACGTCTGTTTAAAGGGCTAAAAATAATTATCATGCAGGTACATCATCTTACCAGACACTGTCCTTCCACACAAACATCGTTGGTGCTAACATTGAAGCAGGGCGTCCCGTCTCTGACACGTTCTGCCTGCCGAACGTAGAACCGGTACCCAGCAGGCCTGCAGGTCAGCTCGCATTGCTTGTCTGCACCAACTGCAAAGCACAGATTAGCACAATAAATAAACTTTTTTGCCTTTTTTATAAGTACGTGTAACTTTTAAAAACTTTTTTATAGTGTGGAGGAGACACAGCTGGGCGATGAATGTCTTTCCATGTGGTCAGGAAACTGGGGCTGGACCATGTAACCCCTAGCTGTCAGACAGCGAGACAAAATCAGCTATTTGCCCCGATGCTCAATATACTGACTGCTGTACCTTCCCTGGAGATGCACACTTACTATAGAGGTGCAAACATAAGCCTAAGAAAGGTAAGATTTATGAGCACAATCCAACTGGTGAACGCAGCAGGGAGGAATGCATGTGCAAAGAGGGAAAAGAGGGGAAAAATAAAAGAAAGGGAGCCCTGCTTCAAGGTTACAGAGGAAATGAAAGTCCTTCAGCGCGGAGAGCAGGAGGACAAATAGACGAGTGGTGAATACTGAGGACATCAGAGGACAGTAGGAGTACAAGCAAGCAGTTTGAGAACAGAATGATATATAACACCATGAATAAATGAGAGTTTTGGGATTGATGTTTATGGAACTCCCCCAGAGATGAACAACACAAACTGTCTGTGTGATGTGTAGCAAAATGAGTTCAGCCGAGATACTGGTCAACTTCAATGCACCAAACAGCCTTTTAAAAGTAACAATTATCAATTAGATATTTATTTAGTCCTTGTCAAAAGACTTAATGTATCCCTTATTCATTCCCTCTTCATTCATACTTGGTGATGATAAGCTACATGTGCAGCCATAGACATCATGGGGCAACTGATGGAAACATGACAGCCAATCTGTGCCAATGACCCTTGAACCACCACAGAAGTATCCATACACCAGCTAGGGATGGAAGGGTGAAATGCATCGCCCAAGGACACAAGCACAGACTGACTGGGGGAACGGCATTTGGATCTCCAACCTTCCAATCTAACTCTACTCCCTGAAACTCCTTTGACACAAACATTCATCTATGTCCAACTTCTTATCGCTATCTTGGTGACAGAAACATGTGGCCGGCTCCATAAATGTTGCAGTGTTCCTTTGAAGAAAAAAGCAAGTTGCTTTGCTGTTTGAGTAAAGAGAGAAGGGAGTAATGGGTGTTTAAGTCCTCAGCCAGATAAAGTGGATATGTGTGCATAGTGATAATGTTTCATAAAAGAGCTGCAAACATGAACTCACTGCATGAGTCAGTGGTCATAGATTGTACTGGGGATGGAACTGGAAGTGTCTGGGTTACTGGGATCATATCTGTGCTTGTGGGATGTGACCTTGTACGGTTCACACTACCGTGACAATTTACGACACAAACTTAAACGATAATAACTTCTAATTAAATACATGAGCAGCTGGATCCTAAGAACAGCTAAAACTATTATACTCTTACATAATCGTGCAGGGCGTCTGGAAAAAGCTGCGTTACTTACAAACAGAGAAACAAAACCTGGATTGCAATGATTTTGTAATTTCTAAAGATTTTTATGTCAAATTGTAGATTGTTTCACCATGGCGAACATATCGTCTGCTAGCTTTGACAGATATCAGCGGCGTGTGAGCTCAGGTTTCCATCAAGTTCAAAACCAAGTACACAAATTAGAACAAAGCGTAAATACCAGACTCCTGCTTTTACCTAACCATGTTTACCTACAGATTCTAACATCCAAAACTCTCCCAAGTTCTCAAAATCTCTTTAGACCACAACAACGTTTTACCTGGTATAAAACAGGTGGCGATAGGGTCATTAAATAAATATAGAGATAAACTACCCTAAGACAGCACAATCCAGATGCAAGTTTTCTCATTCCATGCAAAGAGAGTTTGTTGCTCTTACCGGGTTTTGTACTTCCACACACAAAATCAGAAACAAAACAGTTTGTGCAAATTTCCATTGCTTTACATCCAGACCAAAGGTTCTTTCCTCCACAAATATAAGGATATTGATGGTGTGTATTTGATCTGACTAAGTAGCAGGAAGTGGTACGGTGGTCATACACAGGAAGCAATTGATGCAGACTGGATGTTTATCTTGGTGGGGCTTTGTGTGTAATGTAGGTAACACATGGCTAAGTTTACATGACTGCTAGTAAATACACTGCAAAAAGATGAAGGTCTTCCACACAGCTTCCGTTGGCTTCAGCAGAAACAGGAGATCACTTTTGTATAAGCTGATTAGATTGATAGGTATCATCCATATTATCAGTAATTACCTTTTTAAAGCAGTATGAGCAAGATAAGAGTAAGGTACTTAGGTTTTGGAACAACACATATAACTATCTAGCAACCTTATTAAAATAACCCTTGTTTGCTAATCTAAAGTGCCCTGTCTGCAGTCTGGACCCCTCAACTTTTGCAAATATTTAGCCAATTACTTGAGAAAAGGTTTTAAAAGGAACGATATAAGGGGGCTGTACTGCAGTTTCATTCAAAAAGTCTTTAAAAGACAAGAATGAACACTGAAAAAGCTTATTTAAAAAGTCTGTTATAAAAGTGAAATATCATGAAGTGTTGTTGAGAGGACCGGCATGCAGAAATCACTGTGATGACTTAGACGGATGTCTGAACATAACAGTTTATTCAGAGTAACTAAAGGCACTAAAAACAGAGTAAACAAAGCGCTAGATGCTAATACTAATAAACTAAATGTACGACTGCCTAGCAAACGGATTACAGAAGGTTCGAGCATTTATCATCACAGAACTATGAGAAGAATCTGGCAATGAACAAAGTCATTGATCCTGGTAGAGCAAGTGACTAACTGTGGTAATCAGAAACAGGACTAAATGTGACTTTCACAGGAAGTAAAGACAACAGAATCTAATTTAGATCTGAATATCTGAATATCTGAATATCAAAGATTTATTTAAAAAAACCTCAATCTGAACACTAACCTGAGGTCAAGGCCGCCACATTAAAAACTGTAAATATGTGAAATATATTAACAAACCAAAACCGATACTTGACTAAAACGTACAGAAAGTTGGACTTGCTTTTGCTAAGGTAACCTCGGGGTTAACCCTGGGTTTTCTGTACTACAATGCAGACGGATCGTAGGCTGGATGTCTAACCAGCCCTGCAGCAGGTTATGTTCTGAATAAGACAAGTATAAAAGCGTCACCTCCTCATCAGTGGGTTGTTTAAGAAAATGGTGTCCCCATTCTGTCATCTTTGGTAAGAGGAACATTTGGGTGAGAAGGTTTTTAGGGACAAATGCATCCTTTTTAATAAGAATTTAATCCAAACATAAATGAATGAATCACATTTTTAAAGAATAACTGTCTGCTCCTTCATAAAGTGTGCAGCTCTGCAGAGTCTCTCAGTGATTGGACAGATCCTGCAATCACCACCCTCCCTAAGCAAGCATGCACTGACCAAAAGAGGAAAACTCTTAGCTGAATAACTGAGTTTATAGTCAGCTTCTTAGTACCATTTATCAGGATTGCACATGTCTTGTTAAGTCAGATAACAGAAATATATTATTCCTGCTTTGTAGTACAGATAATCATATTCCAACTTTTTATTCTAAATTCCTCATCCTCTACTTTTATTTCTCTTGCAGCCTCTAAAACCTGGCAGTATTTGCAGTAAATGCTATTTGAAATGGCCTCACAAGACTGAAAAATAAAATGAATCTGCATTTAAAATGGTGGAAGTTGTGAGAATAGTTTTTGCTTAACTACAGCAGGACAGTAATACAGATACACTGTAACTGCACAAATTTATTTTCAGCTCTTCTTCCTCACATTTGTTTACTACTGTGTGTTTTACTGATGGATAACTGCAGAAAGGCAGATAAACAGGACGCGCTTCGAAGGAAAGTGAAAGAGTGATGCAGAGGAGGGAGTGTTCCCATCTTTTTTCTCTCCGTTTTCATTCTCTCCATCCGTCTGTCATAGTTATTTTTAAGAGATTAAACTGGAGACAGTGGCAAAAAAGAGGAGGAGCTAAAAGTGGGAGATGCTTTGAATCTGGTTTACTGTCTGCTTCTGTCTCTGTAACCTTCCTCTTCATATCCCATTCTCCGTCTCTGCAGGTCAGACATGAGCACAGCGTGCCATCTAACCTTTTATTCCTCTGAAATACTCTGTTTTTTCATTTTTGTTTGTCTCTTCTTGTCTGTCTGTTTCTCTCTCTGCATCAATCTCTGATCTCCTATTCACTTCCAAAGTCCCTCTGTCCCTCTCTGAGCTTAGTGTTCAGACAGTGGAATATATGTTGTCCAAATATACTTCCCCACTATCTCTCCATCTAAACAAACTCCAACAGGGAAAGAGAAAGAGAGAGGCAGTGGGACAGGAAGAGGGTAGGATGGGTATGCAAAGGCCTGAGAAAAACGGGAATATTCAAGTAAAACAACACCTGCGTGTGCAGTGCTTATAAAGCTGCTGAGTGGCTGCTATGCAGAAAGTAGGGATGATCATTATTTCTGCAGTTGGAGCCTACTGTTTAAACAGACAGGCAGAAAGGTGCCCAAGTTGTTTAGCATAAATAGTCGCAAACAGATGAGTATAGCTGGATGAAAATGACTGTTTAATGTTAAAACACACAAACTGCATCACAGCTTCAGAGCGATGGTGAGAAGCCTTACAATGGATGAGGTAAACAGTATGTAGTTTACTTAGCAGAGTGGAAAAGATTCATCTCAGATCAAGTGACGTCACCTGTCTAGAGCTCAAAGTACTGCATTTACTATTATCCAGTATTTTAGAGCTTTTTTTTACTGTCTACAGGCCTTGCTGTTGTAATAGCTGAACTGTGCAGTAGTGGTTGCGCTGTTTCCTTCTCTTAGTCAAGCTCTCTTTGATTTGTGAGCAGCCTTCAAGGACAAGGCAGCTTGAAAAAATCTGAACTGGAGCAGAGGGCACGGACAGGTAGAGAATGTAAAAGCGGCCTCACAAACACTGAAACAAGGTGACGGGGAAAGGAAATTCTCCTGTGTGTCTATGCAGACAGTTTGATATCCAGCTCATACCCCAGCACCGATTCTGGCTGAAAATGCAGACATTATCCACCTTATTTCTTAAGACTTCAGCAAGTCTAACAAAGCACCAAAAAACATTAAAACACTATTAAAAGGTCTGCCGTATTTACGTGGGAGAGACAGAAGATTCATGCACCAAATATCCATTATCTGATCTATGTTTGGCAGGAAAAAGCTGAATTATAAAGTGCACACATACTGAAGATGATAGTTAATAATAGCATACGGTTACAACATGTAACTCTGAATCAGATGTCAGTCAGTTTTATTATTGCCCCAACATTAAAACTGACTGCTTTCAACTGTAGCTGCAAAAAAAGGTCGATTCCTGCAATCTTATAATTATCTAAAAGTCCTTTTGATCTTGTTTTGAGAGTTATAAACTTGATAGGAGCAGATTCTG
>JBAMIG010000006.1:11145845-11164808 GCA_037177335.1 Kiunga ballochi
ACACACACACACACAGAATCTGGGCATTTGTGGTTTTCTCAGGAAAAGGTCAGTTTACACAGAATATTTGTTAGAGTTTGATTGTCTCCTCTTGGGGTGGTCCCTACCCTTAAGGTCACTCCTTCTGCCCCACCCTTGCTCGAGCAAGGCAAACAGCAGTTAAACATAATATGTGACTCATGGGGAAAAAATCCTAATGCAACAGGAGGCTTGTGTGCCTCTTCAAGTAGAAAATAACAGACTGACTTACTGATACTGTAAAACAAACACAATCTAAGTTTCACTACTTTTTATAGTCAGATAAGCTAACCACAGTCTATCACGTTTTTCATGAAAGCAACATCTCTGTTCTCATTAGTTAGCAATTGAATTTCACAAGATGAAGACTATTTCTTTATGTTCTTCTGCCATGGAGGCCCCTGTTAGCCGAGCATGCATTCAGGGAAAGGAATCCCAACACTCCACCACTACTGCTAAAAATAAACATAAGAATAGTTGTATCAGAAAAAGATAATTTAGCTTACTCTTATGAGGCTACGATAAATAAAAAAAGACATTAATAAATCAAGGATAAAAGTAAAGGTTATGTAAACACAGGAACGGGCATACCTGCGTATTGCATCAAGTTTTAATGAGTTAATCAATTCATAGTACGCTTGTGCAGATGGACAGAGTGAGAGGTGATATGACACAGACTGAAAGGGATGAAAAGGAACATGAAAGAAATATTTGTGGGCAATTCAAAGCACACAGAAGCTCAAATAAACAGTCTGAACAAGCAGCACTTGGTTTCTGTCGAAAAGCAGGTACCTCTGCTTGTTAAATCACCAAAGCAAATAAAGTACAAATCAGTCTGAATGAGTCCATGTGTGCATGTCTGTGTGTGCCACAAGCCAACAAATCTGCACATCTGGGCTTGTTTGTCGTTGTTACTGCAGTAAGCCCGGCACGCAGTCACCAGCGCCGACGAGCACGGCTCTGCTCTGATAGACCTAATAATATAATTCCTGTGATCCAACGCCTGTGTAATGACAGACTGGGATTAGAACGGATCATCTGACTCTTACTGAAGACACGCCAGTGAGTCTGTCTGGTTTATGACAGAAACTCTTCAGGTTCTGAAATGAGACTGCAGGACATTAAAGTCTTATTTGTGCTCTAATGCTAATTCAGAAGACAAGCAGGTTAAAAAACGTATGTAAGTGATGTTCCACACAAACGGCAGTATCAATGACCACACCAGAATCTCCCAAGTTCATGTTCTCAAGCAAGTTTCATACAATTTGGTTTGGCAGTTTTTGTGTACTTATGATGACAAACAGAAGACAGGAGCAGGAAACCAGACAACCAGCACTGAAAACATACCTCCTCTGAAACTCTTTACTTGGCACCAGAATATATAGGCATGAAATTGGTTACTGTGTGCTGATCCGATTTGATCAGAGTCAACAGTCTTCCACTTAATCACTTGGAGCCACAACAACCTCCAAAAACAAGAGGAGTAGATGCAAGCTGAAGAAAATAACCGAGTCGTTTCGTCTGGTTATAAATCGTTGTGATAAGCTTTTGATCATTCTCTGGATGTAAACGTCTTAATTCTTCTCAACGACTGGCAAAATGCTTGTTTGGGGGCATCGTGAGCTCCGGTGTTCACCTTAGTAAGCATTTTTTACCTGCTTATTGCACTGCAGTGTTGCAGTAGAGCAGGGCTATTCAATAAGGTCCTATAAGGGCCGCAGCCCTTCAGGTTTTCCATTTATCCCTGTTTCAACACACCAACAGCCAATGAAGTTCTGCTCAACGGCTCATTTGTCAGGTGTGTTGAAACAGGGATGCAGTGAAAACCTGCAGGCTGCGGCCCTCGTAGGACCTAATTGAATAGCCCCGCAGTAGAGATAAACAAGGACATCACAGACATCACAAACAACCACACTCATCCTACGGAGAATGCATGGTGCGTTCACTTGTCTCGGAATTCCAAGCATCGTCATTATCTGGTCGTTACAGATGCAACAACTCAGAAAAAATGAAAGCCTCCAAAAAAGCTCATTTGTGAGGATTTACAGTTGTATAGTTGTTCGTAGTAAACATGTGCAAAAAGCAAACACCAGTCAATTCAGGTAATTATGATTGATAAACCACAAACACCAATGCCAAAAAATAAAGCCTCCTGCAACAACGTAATCACCTAAAATAACAAAATGCTGCTGTTTACACTACAAACTTTGTGGGCATGAAATATATTATTAAGAATTATAATAAAGACAGCAATTTTCTACTAGCAGCGCTTGATGCAGACACCTTTAAATGTGTAATCTCTGGGTCCTCTGCAAATTACCAGTTCCAATCTGGATCCTTATTTCTGTTTAAAGTTTCTTAGATTTACAGCTTTGAGGACAACTGGAAGCATTAAAATGATCCATTTGCATAACATGCATGGCTTTGTTGTGTGGGAGTAAATACCTGGAGAAAACAAACACAAACAAACTCCACACAGGAATTCTTCTGTTTTAACACCCAAACTTCCTCACAGTTGTGTTTGTCATTTACCAGATTGTTGTTGTTTTATGTTCTTGTGGCCATCTCTACGTTCAGTAAAAGCAGGGTTGATCTACTTCTGTCTCTACCTTGACCTGTCCCTGTGTTGTGGACTTGTAGCTTATGTTTATTTCAGCAGAAGTGTACTCATTCCTCATGTTTCTGCCTGTTAGCTTGTGTTTATGTAAATATGTACAGTTAAACGCAGGGACACAAAACATACAGGATACCAGTACTTCCTGTGAATGAAAGCAGTGATGTGATTTGGTTTATTTTAGGGTTGCGAGGAATAACATTAATATTGTCATTAATACGGTGGATGCATCGGCAGATATAGCAACAAGTCTGACAAGTTAACTTTTTGTAAAGCAGTACTACTGATGATTTTCACACTGTGGCCCTACCTAATGATGACTAATACGGCATCCGTTTTGCTTTCTCTAGCCAGTAAAAGTCATTCTGATGTTCTGATGTCTTGTTTTGTCACTTTCTTCCTTTATTTTTCTAACTTACTCCAAAGATGTTGCTTGCAATTCTTTATTAAATCAGTCCTACTGCATGTTCAAAACTGGTCAGTGTGTTGATATCTAGTCTCTGCTGTGTGACACGGTGCCACAAGGCAAACCACAGCTGTAATATGATGCTCCATGCTGGACTCACTGATCCTGTAAAGCTCCACCGCCTCCAGGAAGTGATGAGTGTTTTAAAATCAGACTCTTGTATAACATTGCTTTAAGTGGTAACAGAGATACTACCAGTAGTTGAGCATTAAATGTAAAAAAAACAACCTAAACACAGGAAATATAAGATATACCTCTGGCATTTATTCTTCTTCCACCTGCAGCTGTGTAAGTTGTGTTTAAAACCAGCTGGGTTGATAGTTGCACAGTGTCCAAGTTTTTACCCAGGCTGACTTAGACTTTTATAAGAGTTTTTTTTTTTACAAGGCAATAAAGATAAAACAATTATTTAGCTACCTGCTAATAAACCATTATGTGCTGTGCATGCTCATTCTTTCCATTATTTTAATCTTACTTTAACCAGGCAGTGTCATGTGGAGTTCAGCTGAAGACAAAAAGAAAGGAAGACAACCTTTGTCTGAAAGATCTAGAGAATGCAAAGGTTGTAATGAGATTCACCCTCCAACTTTCTGTGTAGGAGCATGCAAGTCCGTTCACAACCCCAGGACCTCCCCTGGGAGGATGCTGCAGCTGGCAGGGATCAGTGGCAGTCCCTGTAACTGGGTGGCCTTTTTCTCCTTTTCTGAAACTATGTTTGTAGATCAATCGCAATTTAACCACCATAGGAATAAAAAACTAAATAGGAAGCTCTGCACAGAACGTCTGAGTCCACAGCGGGAATAACTTAACATTTTCCCACCATGTTTAACTACAATGGCTACATCAGGTCTAAATCCAGTCTTTCTTGATGAGGCGGGATTTATTCTGTGCTTTTATCTTCTGGACTGCAGCAGCTGGATAATGAGAAGAGAGAAAATCTAACCTTTAAAAAAATATCTCTGCTTTTGCATTTTTAGTGTTTGCTTATATCCAGTTTAACAGACTATCTTTAATGCTCATGTTTCCCCTGCTTGAACTGGTTCAGGCATTTACTGTTCTGGGTAAATATTTACTCTAAGAAGGAGGACAGAAAGAAAAGCCAAGACGAGAGCTTAGACAGCTATTGAGTCAGTGTGAGAGTTCAGAAAGGAAATGTCTGCTTCAAGCTGCTGCCTCTTTTTCGTGTCAGACAGCTTCTTCTCAGATTCCATATTTTACTGCCCTCGTCCTCGGACAGAATAACATCTCTCGTTACGCTTCTCTTATGCTCGCTCACACAAAGACGCACACTTTTCCAAAACTTCTTTTTCGCCTTTTTTCTCTCCATCCCCCTCTGTCTGACGCCGCTGCCAACCGGCTCTTCCTTCTGCCTCCTCCGTCCTGTCCGACACACCTCTACAGCCCATTCACCAACCCCGCACTACTATGTGTAGATTTTCTAAAAACAGTGCTCTCTTTCACCATTACTTAACCGCGTCACTTCCTCTACCTCTTATACAAGCATCTCTCTCTTTCTCTCTCAAACACACACACACACATTCACCTTTTGCCCTTCTCATTTCCTCTGTCCCTCTCTTGGTTCCCCATTGCTGCAACGCAACAGTAAAAACACACACATACACACAGCCAATCACACTTGTGATGGGCCTCAGGCGCGCCGTGTTATGACAAACACACCTAATAGATAATAGGATGTGTCACACTCAGTCTGGCTCATTCCCTGAATCACTCACACACATATTGCGGACATACATGCCTGGGCAAAGTCACCACTTTAAAGTTATGTTGGAGAACCGTAAAACCATGCACAAACAAAGCTAAAGCAGAGGTTAATGTTAGGTGAATATGTAATCCAATGAGTCAGTCTCAGTTGTCACAGGACTGCTTTAGTTCCTGCTGGCACACACAGTGCATGTGTCCTGCCAGCAGGCCTACTTAACACCAGGAAAGGGGGTGTGTGTGACCAAGCAGAGCAAGAGGATGGAGTTGGCAAATTATCTACAAAGAGGAAAGTCAAGCGCTTTAAAGTGCCAACCTGGTCCCAACTTCAAGTGTCCACTTCCATTTGATTAGAACGGGACAAAGATGTGCAGTGTGAGAGTATGTGGCAAAGGAGGTGTGTGTGTGTGTGTGTGTGTGTGTGTGTGGTAATTATTAAACCCAATCTTATCATCTCCTCCTCCACTCTTAAGATAGCTACAGCTAGCGGTTCACTGGAATAAATAACCCGCTTGCATGCCGCTCTGGGTATTTCTGTCCTCCTCGTTTGAGCTTCATGCTGCTTTCTGTGGAGTTGACGTATCAGCGCACCCATCATGCACCAATTTAATTTTTACCCAGCCATATTATTAAAATAATTGTTTAATCATAAACACACTAAACGTGTGGAAAACAGATGCACAGCAGATAATAGGGTTTAAAACGTTCATCTTGAGGCTGAGGAATGCTGAAGATAGCTAGCCAGAGGCCTAATAATAGGTGTCCTTCCACTGCAGGAATTTGGGGTCAGGAGCAAGTTGGTACGAACATTTACAGAAACATCAGCGATTTCATGTCGTATCAATGAAGCTCACAAAACCAGACCAACGAAGACCTGATCAGGAGGAAACGAGGAGAAAATTTCTACCTAAGCAGGAAGTCTTACTGAGAAGTAAGTTCCCAGTAAATTGAACTCAGAGTTTTGCCACTAAATTAACTATAAAGTTTCTGTTATATCCAGGAGACATTACATGTATGAGCGGACATGTCCTCTGATAGGCAACTTTAATGTTTTATGTGTTTTCCCTCCATGCTGCTCTCGTTTGCATATTTAATGCTGTTGAAAGGGATATAAAATATACACATTAACCATGGGAATACTTCCACTTGTATCCAACCCTGTATAATTTAGCTCCCTCGTCTTTAGGAACGCTGTTTGGTTCCAACATGAACGGCTGAATTACTCCAATACTGCAAAGGAAATCATGGACAAGAAAGGGTGGTGTTTTGGGCAGAGACAGCTTTGCATTTTCATAGATTTTCAGGCCTTGAGTATTTTTTCTTGCTAAACCTGAAATGTGTTAGCAAGATCTATTTTTAGAGGCATATATCTGGCAGAGAAGGACCTTAAAAACAACTGTCAAATCAATGTGGGGGTGTGAGAGTACGACATGTCCAGGTTTTTCTTCTGGTGGACAATAAAATCCTTATTCTATTTCTGAAACCCAAACCAAAAGGGAATGCTAAATCCTGTTTCAGAGAGAAATCCAGCGAGCACAGATCTTTTGTTGTTTGCTGTTTCTGATCTCCAGTGCAACAAGATGTTTACCAAACCTACACAAGTCCGGTAGCTACTCACCACCGAAGAAATCTGAAGACTTTCTGAGACAACCGCATGAAATTAATGTATATTAGAGACATTTTGGTGTGTAAAATATGGTGTGTAGTGTTGCCAGATTGCGACAGTTAAAGGCAACATTACAAAATGGCCCTAACCCAATAAAAGGACCTTAACTAGAAAAAACACAGCAGCAGGAGTTTTCCACAGGAGGAAGAGGGAGTTAGCGCTTTAGGAATGTTTTTATCTGTGAATATCTAGAAAGCAGGTCACATAAGCTTATTATTTATTGGCTCAAACCAGAGACATCTGTTAAGACTTCTCATGGTAATAATGCTAAAGTGATTTCCAATCCTCCCAATGCAGTTGATCATGTAAGGCGGACTTTGTGACATTGTGGACCATTTTTCTTGTCCAGATTTGGCTCCTTAACATTAATTTATCATGTAACAAAGCCTGACAGTTTGTGGCTGCAGTAAGGCAACACAAATACATAATGTCGGCCTTTTCCGAGATAAGATGTGAATGTTTGCAAATGGGAATGTAGAAATGTCGGGTTACTTGTAACGCGCTCTGTAAATACAGAAGTCAACTTTAGGGAATTTTTTTTGTTGTTGTTGTTTTTTTAATTTAGCAAATTAAAAATCCCTCTGAGATCAAATCTATTTTTATAAGGAACCAACCACATCAGCAGCACATCTTAAAATGCAGATAAAATAAAAGTTCTTGGGAAATAAAAACGTTCTCTTATGTGTGTCGAGGTTCGCAGCATCTCACGCAACCAGCCAGTGTCAACCTGTTTGTCATGGCAGCACGCACAGACACTTAACTCCTGATAAAGCTCTCGCTGCACTGCGGGGTGGCGTACAGAGGAGGTCGCAACCCCAATCATCACTGCAGGCTGCCAGGCAGACATATTACTTTCCATCAATACACACATACACACACACAAACAGACAGACAGATCTTGGCTCATATTCATAATATACAGTATGTGCAATCACTCAGAGTGCTGCTGAACACAGATACCTGCACTCAGGTGTGTGTAAAACAGAGGTGTGTGGTCTGGTTGTGACCTGAACTCAGGTGAGAGGAGGCATCGGTAGGTAGTTTCCATGCAAATGTTCAAATACAACCAGCCTGTGTTGGAGCTGGGGAATGAGCCACCTATCAAATACTCTCTGCTGACCTTCAGCTCCTTAATTTACAGCCGCTGAACCACTTCCTTCAACACACGGCACGCTTTTCAATCAAACACGACTACAGGCGGAATAAATCAGAGGTAAGCAAGAGGCAGAGATTGAGAGTGTTAAGAAAGTCTGAAGGCAGTAAATTTAGAGAATATATTTATCTTTTTAAAGCTTTTAGGTGAAATTTTCACACACTCCTACCTGGGAAAAGCACCTGCGGTACTCTTTCTCGGGTCCGGAGCATTTGTACACCTGAGGAGCTTCTCCGTGTCTGCTCGACTCGAGTCCCAGATGCGACGGATGTAGGTTCTGTAACAGGTAGACGTTGTCTCCAGACAGGGAGCCGAAGCCCGGGTGGTGCTCCCTGTCTCTGTGCACAGGGTTGGAGCGATGGAGAGGAGAGGAAAATGGTGACGCACCCCCAGGGGAACGGGAAAATGAAGCGACTGGAGGAGGTGGAGCGGTGACGGACTTCCAATCAAATCTTTGATGATTACTGAAAACGGATGGTGAGGAAGAGCGAGAGGAGTGCCTGGGTGGGATTCGGCTTGACCCATGACTCGTGTGGGTGTGTGGTGGTCGGTTCACATGGTGGTGGGGACTGCCAGAGGTGGTGGATGTTGTTTCCTCCTCAGCAGCAGGTGCCTTGCTGATATCCTTTTCTGTCCTCCTTGCCTCTCTGTTGTCTTCATCACCATTCCTCTGTTCTTCCTCGGGTCTGCTGTTCATCTTCTTGTCTTCGACGGCACCTGATACGACCGCATCGCCAGTGCTGTTAACAGTGTGGCGAGCTTGTCGGTTGGGACGATGCAAAGGTAGAGAAAAGGGAACCTTCCCGTACCCAAACTGACCTGGACGGATGCTGGAGGACCTGCGAGCCAAAAGAAAAGGCAAAAGCAGAAAGCAGAAAGAAAGGATGAAGTGATTATAAACAACATGGAGCCAGCAGACTGGTGAGTGGACCGAGTAATATAGTGCCTCTGACAGACAAAAACCAGAAATAATGATGTAATAACCCAGCAGATAGCAGAGAGGAGCAGAACTCCAGCACCCAACGCTCAAAGCTTCATAACAAACCCTCTAATGCTTAAACAACGTCAACGCTTTGACAAATGTGACCAGAATGAATCCTCAGCAATCAACAGAGTCATCTCTAATGATCGTGTCACGTTGGATTTTGCTATTTATTCCAAACAAATCTCTGTTGCTACTGCCAGTCAAGCAATACACACTTCCTTTTATGATGAAGACTTTGTTGGTGGGAAAGGAGAAGTCATGGTGCTGACGAGAGCACATTCATGCTGACAGCGATTCCTAATAACACGGTACATAGACAGTCAATGTAGGTACAACATTTATGTCCTGAAATGTTTGTAATACAACAGAAAACATACAAAAAGACAGCTATTCAGTTTGTCTCTTAGTTCATCTCCCATTTATACCTGAATGTGAAAACTTCAAACAGTTTAAAAAGTTAAAACAAAGTTTACAGTCGTCGTACAAAGTAGTGACTGAAAGGATTTAGGCAGAAACAGATTATATATTGTATATATATTAAAATAATGGCATTCACACTTATTGCCCTCAAACATTAAAGTTAGGAACCATCTCTTTGTATAATAATTTCCTTAAACACATAATAATCTGCAGCCGGTTGCTTAATTTAACATTGTTACGATGTTATAACAGAAAGCAATGTTCTCAGGACTGCAGTAATTAAAATGTTATTAAAGGATTTTAAACGAAAAAAAGCTTCTGGAAGGGGTTTGAATGTAGCTGGAGATACAAGATTGATCTAAATTACTCTACCTCTCAGGCTTGCACAGAATATCTTTTTCTTTTATGGATTAAGGAGTGGTGATTATCTAGCACTGCACAGGACTCTGAACACAACAGATGACGAGCTGGATAATCATCCAAAAAGAAAATCAGAGGAAATGGAAAGGAGTGTCAGTGTACCGAGTTCAGAGGAAAAATAGGCTTTATAATTTGAGGGCTCTAATAGAAAAGACCTGATCCTCCTTTGACCTGAGACAAGTTAAGCGGATGATCTCAGCGGTTAGGACGTCGCATACCAGAGGAAAGAGTCTGAGAAGTGTTTAGTATCAGTAACACTTATGTCTTTAGAGGTGACCCGTAAGATGTTAAAGTCAATATGAAAACTAATAGGGAGGCCTGCAGGGAAGTGAATAGAAAGGTGATCTGTTTTACTATTGAGTCCACCATAATAAGTTTATCTGCTGTTTGAACTGATGGATACCAGATTATACTCAGGCTTGGGCGTCATGCTGCATTCAGGCTCATGGCAGCCATGTTGATGGCCTTGTGAATGCAAACAAACAGCAGCATAGTAGAAAGCAGCATAATTCACTGTTAAAATGCAGAAAAGGAACCAAAACTTACTAGGATACCTTAAATAAGGAAACCAGGGACTGGAAAGAAAAACATTACTGGTTTGGATCCATATGAAATAAAGAGTAGAGCACAAAGAAGACTTCATGCTGCATTTCTGCACAACCAACATTTTCAGCTATCTTGATTGTAGTGTGAGCACCTAGATATCATAGCATATCCTCATTAATGAGTCACTGAAGTCTCCTGTGCATGTCGAGCTTCAGGTTATAAAGCAGGTGAACTGTGTCAACAATAATCCTGTTAAAGGTAAGCCGCACTCCGCCTAGCATAATGAATGTTGTAGCACACATGATTTGAACAATGCCTTTCAAAAGTGTTGTTATTGAAACTAATATTTAGAAGTTACATTTCACACATAAACATGGTGGGTTTGGTGGACTTACAGCCACAATCCAAGCGAGCCCACAACTCTACAGTATATCTCCAATACATGGCCTCTACTTTTCCACCTCCGAGCAGGAACATGGTGAAAAGTTAGTGAATATATGTTGCACCGCACAACACAGCAACAGTTTTTCATTGGTTTTACCTGAACTGGCAGCTTCAGAGTAATGATGCCATGTCCTAATAATAGTAATTAAGTCAATTGATCCAAACTACTAAGATATGAGTGGTTCATTTGGTAGATGCCGATAATTATCGGATGATTTAGTATTAAGATGTGATATAGGAAAATATCTGTGTTGATTTGTACTTTTTTTAATAACAACTTTTACACAACATGTTCATATTATATATGTCATGTATAGTTTTCCTGATATGCTTGTTTGGTTTGTTTGGCCCAGCATCATCAAACCGCGTCCTCACTTGCAGCAAACAAACCCGGGACACATGTTCTGGGATTACAAGAGTCTACAGATAACAAATTTACTTTAAAGTGGAGGATATATCTTATTTACCTGAAATAATTTTTCTGGGGGTGGGGATGTTGTGTGTGTGTGAAAATATATCTGTAAAAAATCCAGTGTTAAACATCAGTTGTTCTGATATGTTTTAGGGGGAACAAACTGAATTTGTAGCCTTAAAACAGCTGAAGTGTTTTTATTAATTGTATGACACCCCGATGGAGGTAGGAATTGGTGTCACACTTATCAGTAATGATGTGAGAAGAGTTTTTCTGTCTGAGCTTTGATTAAAATAGCTTAATGTGTTTTTATGTGTTTCACTTTAACTCACCTTCTCAATGGCAAACCCTCCCGACTTGAAGAGCCCAAGCGTCTGTTTCCACCTCCTCCTCTCGTTGCCCCTGGACTGGTTGGCCTCCTGATGACCCGGCCTGGCTGGTTGTAGCCTTGTGAGTGTGTGTGGTAAGAAGGTCGGTAGGCTGAGACAGGATCCTGATTGGGTGGGGAGACTTGTGGATGGTACAAAGAAGGTGAGCGATTGGTTTGTCCAGGAACAGGAGGCCCTTCTCCCCCAGCAGGAGTATTCTGATACAAAGACAATCCTGGGTTATTGTTGCTGGAGACTGATGACGGGTGATAAGACGGGTGTTGCCCAGGGTAACGATGAGAGTAGTAAGGATTCACAGACGAGCTAACAGGACCATGTACACCCCCGGGCAGGTAACCCGCCCAGTTAGGATGGGAGATAGAGAGGGGAGGTGTACGGGGTTGTGGAGGGGCTAAACACTTCCTGCTTCTCTGTGAGATGCCCACGCCGCACGTCTGAGAGCATTCTGACCACTCCCCCCACACAGACCACACCCCCTCAACAGGATCCGCCTCAATTGTCTGTCTGGAAATTCGGCTTGCCACCTAACAGAGAAACACACACGGAAACAGAATGTCAATGACCCAAACATAACAGTTTAATCATGAACATAAGTTTCTACCTGGTGCTGAAAGGCCTTCAAACTTCTAAACATCATCCAGTAACAAAAAACTAAAGAAAATCTGCATTATAATGAAATAAATGGTGACAGAATGTAAAGGAGCTTCATTAAAACTGCTCTAAAGGTGTGTTGCACTGGCGGCTGCTGCCCAATATATGCTGAAATATAACAAAAACCTATGCTTTAACACTTAACACAAGTATTTCACCTAGGCTGCATAAAAAAGGTTGCAATTCCAGGATCCAAAATCTCTGCAGGGACTTCTTTCTCCACAGTGCACTGATGAGCTGCAGTCTTATGAGTTTCCTTCCTCTGAGGCCAAAATATAAATCCTGAACTCTTCATACTCCAGTCTGACTCGGTCACCTGCCAGCAGCAAAGGAGCAGCTGGATAAATTCATTGGAGTTGGTGTCAAAATTACGCAGCCCAGAAACTAATAGATCACAGCTGACCTGCCTATGCATTTGTTTGTTTACATAAGCATTAAGGAGAGTGCCAGTTGAGGCTTTGACATGCTCGTCTGTGGTCACAGATAAATGTTTCTCCATTCATTTCATAACTGAGTCTACTGGCCTGGTTGGCAAAGTGGCAAGCAGGCAGGCTGAACAAAAGTTTCCATTGAGAAAGAACCAAAACATAAATCTGTGCTCTATTTCCCTCCCTTCTCTCGGCAAGACTGTATATGTGTGTGTCTGTGTGTGTGCACGCGTGCATGAGCTAGTAAACCCACAGCACAAACTGTTGTTGAGCAGACAGGTGTAAGCAGCAACGCTGTGTTTTTCTGCATGTGCCTGCGCGCTCAGACGCAGTGCTGTTTAATTTGCCACCACATTAAAAGGATTCCTGTCACTGCTTGGGATGAGATGGTGGGAGAGTGGGAGAAAAGGAAGGAGAAAGGGAAAGGGTGAGGGAAGTGGGGTCGTGAGGCTGAGAGTGTGCTTGTAAAGAGGGAAGGTGTGCTGCTCTGTGTAATGAATGCCATCAAACACACAGCTGCCACATAACTGGGGCCATTAATGAGCTGCGAGCAGTGACCCCGCAGAAGCCACCGCTGACCTCTGGAGCTACTGGGTAAACTCCTGCAACACTGTTAGTACCAGAGCTGCACAGGACAGAGACGCTGCTGTGACCTCAGTGTTCCCTCTTCAAAAAAGACATCATCTTTGCACCACGGTCTGTTTTAAACACTGGCGCTGCAATGAAAACATAAGTTTCTCATGGAATCTTTTTCTTTATTTATTTAGGTTAATCTATACTTTACAACCAAGCATTGCTGCACAGTTTTACTGAGTGGTTTGCAGAGAGCATCAAGCCCCTCCTGCAGAGGAATTAAGTAGAAAGTACAGAACACACTCTTTCAACTGAAAGCAATAGACAGAAAGGAAATGCAAAGCACCTTGCATACTAACTTAAACTCTGTGTTGTTAAAAAAAAAAGCAGACCTCACATTTACAGCTTAAGAGAGTTCACTCAAGCTATAAGAGTTCAGTATATCAAGCCGTCAGGCTAGGGTAATCAAATTAAATAGTATCTGTGGCTTGGAGCGTTTTAAAGCCTGATAAGTCTCTAACTGTTGTACGTTTTGGTCAATTTTGGCCAAATTCCTTATTAGTTTAAAGCTTCATTAGAAGATAAATGAAATGGTAAGTTCTCAGCTTTTTTTCTTTGTAAACAGCATTTTCTTGCAGCTTTGTAAAGACGTCGCAGAAGGGCTGGCCACCTAAATGGAAGCACAAGTCAGCAAAATCGGACTACCTCAGACAGATAAAGCCTTGCATGCAGATTTTTTTTTTCATAATATTTTTTAGCACTGACTTTCTCTTTCAGTGAACATTTGGGCATGCGACTGATGCTGGGAAAATGTGACGCTGCCCTTTGGCTGTGGCCACCTTTTCACCCCTCTATTGTGACCCTGCTGTCTGTTGACCTAGCTTCATGATACAATGACTCACCTTCCTCTTGGCAGTCTTAGTCATGGAGGTCGTAACCACCACAAAGCCCCACAGCAAATAGAGCCTAGAGGGATGCAGAACAGAGGGTGAAAGATGTTGCAGATATGCAGGGTTTAAAATAATAGCACAACAAAGCCTGTGATTATTTCATGGCCTAACTTCAAACTGCTGCTATAAAATGTACAAACTTACACAGGCTTACATTTTCTAAATGCACACTCTCCTGAACTATTAAGCACAAGTGTTCCTGTTCCGATAACCTGAATGTAATTTAGGGGCCAATCTTGCAGGTGGGCTCCTCAGAGATGCACAAAACTTTCTTTTAACCCTGACGTTTCAGGTTAAACATCTCAATAAACCTGAGAAATAATAGGAGGCTCTAACAAACACATGGGTTAAGCAGGCAGGTGTTCACTCAATAAGGTGAGAGTGAGGATGTTAGCCACATCAAGTTCCACCTACAATATATTGTGGAGTTTTAATTTATAAACACTGAACTCTTAGGTTTAAATACAATAATTGATGTAAAATCCTCTTTCAAAGGAATCTAAAATAAGTGCACTTGTTTCAGAAGAGATGGTTTACAATCATCACTAAAACCTCAAGAAAACTGAGAGAAGTTCTCTGGAAACAAGTGTAACACTGTCTCCCTAAAACTAGTTGGAACATATACAGACAGACTTGCTCGGATGGACTTAGCAGCGCTCACCACGAGAACCAAACCATCACCGCAATCTGCAGTCCGCAAGCCACATGTAGGCAGAGTAATTGGTCCCCTTTTCCCAGTGTGGTGCACCACCGCGGTCTCTGGAAACTTCCCCACACCAAGCTAAACAATTACCCCTGAAAAACACAGACAAAGGTCCCGCACAGCCCGATACAACAGAGCCGCTCAGGCCGAAGTAACGACCCCCTACCCGGCTCCACGTTTCTTCGGCCGCTACTGTGGCACACTGTAGAATAAACTCACAGCCGCGGGGACAGGGAGGGAGAGGTTTACATCAGAGGGAAACCTCACAAAAAAAATCCACCCTAAAGGGAAAGAGGGAACTCTCAACAAAACCCGACGCCTGCGGGAAAATTCCTGTCATATACACCCTGCACGCCTCCCTGCGCGCAACAAGCAGGAGTCGTGCGTAAAACCAAAAAGTTCACAAACAAAACAACCAAATAAAAACCTCTACCACTAAACAAATACTCTATCTCCCCAAAGGAGGATGCAAATCCACATGTGGCGAAGGCAGCAGCTGGACAAGTCGAAGTTTTACCTGAAAAACGAACCGCGCTGCATGCTCCAGGACTCGCTGCAAACTTCTGACCCACGAATATTGATTATCGCTCCAGTTTAGCGATCCGTTCCAGTCCTGAAAGACATGTGATGAAGTTCTGTGAGGGTTTCCTCAGCTCTCACTCTTTCTGTCCCCTTCCTTCTGTCACAGTCACTCCCCGTGATTTCTGCAATGTGGGAAGGGTTTGTTTTTTTTTTTCTCTCTTTCAGTTTACACAGTTCTCTCGACAACTTTTTGTGGGTGCTTGGTGTGACGCCTGGCAGCCAGGGGGGCAGAGAAAAACAGAGAGAAAAGGAGTGGGGAGACTGAAAATGGACAGATTACACAACTCTCCCTGCTTACTTTTACACGCAAACTATACACTCCCTCTCTAACACACACACACACACACACACACACACACACACACACACACACACACACACACTGGGTCCGGACTAAAAGACTCAGAGCCGCTTTAGTTGCACAATCTAACATAATAATGCTCCTTTGTGCTTGCTGATGAGGAGTAATGATCTACTCTTCATAAAAAGAGCTGGAAGCAGCTGAACAAAATCTTGAGTTTAATATAATTAAATACACAATTTTCCAAGTAGAAAATACATTTATTGGCTCATGGATGAAATATTGCGATGCCTTTCGGGGGGGGGGGGGGGGGCATATTTCTTCGTAGTCAACGTAATACAAACATGCCTGTGTTTTCTTGTAACTGTTTAATCTCATTTAAAGAAACCAGACATGCTTCAGATAAGTGCACCCATGAGACACGTTACTTTTGAGCCCGAATCACAGCTTTCTGTGTGCATCTGTGTGCGCATGTTTGTGGGCTGTGAACTCTGTTCAACTTTGGTCTGAAGCAGATGTGAAAACTGCTGGATGCCAATTTTGCTTTAGTGTGTGCAGACTTCAATCCAACCAACTTTTCAGTCCGTTTTCTAAAACAGGAGCATGCAGGCCGAACCTCCACAGAGGAAGGTAAAAGTGATCATCAAGACGCAGAGATGTGGGAAGATTTGTCAAGCCCCGACTTGAAAGTACCATAAGATTATGTTTAGGACGTAAACATCAATAAATAAAAAGGATTTTTATTGAGTTTATTTAAAAGGAAATTGCACAAATAAGGACTGTTATCTGTCTGCTTTCTATTGAGGCTGACAGATTACATAAGATTTCCAAATAAGCTTTTCTGCATCTAATGTTGTAAGAATTTAAACAGGAAATGGAGCAGTACACACAAATTGGAATATCATTCATTTTTGTTTTTTTTGTTTAAGTGGACAAAAAAAGACAAAATAATTTAGGTTGATTCTCATGTGTTTGGTCTAAAAAACATTTTTTTAAGTGTCTGTGCTTCACTCTGCTTTTAGTTTGCACTCATCTTTAGCCTCTTAAGTCCCTCGTCAACAATAAATAGTTGCATGACACATTAATAAAAACCATCAACTCCATCACAATGAAAACAGAGAGCGGGGTAGAGCTTAGAGGAGGACAGACAGGACAGGAGGAGCTTTTTGTCAAGACCAACTCAAAGCAGCACGTGAGAAGACAGCAAAAGAGAAGCAAAAACGATTGGAGGACAAAGTGAGCAAAGGAAAGGACCACAAAAACATGTTTTTAGTCAAATAAATTAAAAAAAGGCTGTGAAAAGCCAAAAACTGGGTAGAACAGCTCATATTGAGATTACCTGGCAGGTCACTGGCACAACAGCAGGAAACCCAACTTCAGAAATCAAAAAGGATGTTTTGGTGTAAAGAATCAAGCAGAAAAAAAGGGAAAATCTTAAAAAGCCTGATACAGAAGCGCCACAATCTTTTCTTGGCCTGAGCAATCTGGACTGTAAATAAACATAAAACCATCCTGTGATCTCACAAGGCAAGTTTGAAGTCATGAGAAACCCAGGGTCAACATCAGTGACCGAATGTGAGAGTACCATTATGTCACTGTTAGCGTTCTCATCTGTGACAGCACCCATAAAACCAAGTGATACATACATGTGAACATGTGCTGCCATCGAGCAACAACGCAGCACATCCAACCCTGTTCTGTACGCACATGGCATGGCTCAGAGTCCAGAGGCTAAACTGGACAGCCCTCAAAGTCCAGATGCGTCACTTTTTTTTCTTACACTTGATGCCTTTTCAAAAAGAAATACATCAGAAAAGCCCTGAGCTGCTGAGCACAAAGTTTTTCTTTCCCTCAAGTCACTAAAATCCATCACAGCACTTCCACAGTTGGTAAGAATAAATTCTCTCACTTGTCGTAACATTTCCCACCCTGCAACGCAACATGGTGGAAATATAAGCGAGACCAACAAGTGGAAAGGAGGGCGTGTGTGCAGGGAGTTATGGTTGAGCACATATTAACACACCCTGGTCGAGAGATGTACCAGAGCCAGGCTGCTGCTTTTCTTGGACAGGCATCCCGCAATATGCCACAGTGATGGTGACAGAGATTAGACACTTCAAAGCCAGCAACTGAAGACTAAACCACATTACACAGGGGCTTAAGATTTGATCTGGCAAAATAAGAAAGTTAATGTAAAAGGCGTAGCATTAATACAGAGAACACATTCCAGAAGATAAATGGGTATGGACACATACACAGCTTTTAGTGTGTGTGTGTGTGTGTGTGTGTGTGTGTGTGTGTGTGTGTGTGTGTGTGTGATTACTGAAATGGATATCGCTGGACTTCTAAGCACCGTGTCTATCAGTAACTACAATTAGCCAGAGGTCATTGCCATGACGACCAATGGTCCATGATGCTTTCTTCCGCCTCCCTCTTTTCCTATTTCTCTCTATCCATCTCTCCCTCCTTCCTCTTTCCTTAGATCTTTAAGGAGAAGCAACTTATGTGCTGGTCTACCAACAACCACAGGAACTTGATTGGCTAAATGTCTGTCTCAGTCCTTCAACATAATGCACATATGTTGTGTGTTTATTTATGTGTCTGGGGAGGTCTATATGTAGCATCAGGTTAGTTATTTCTCGGTCGGTTGATCTGAGTAATAGCACTGCAGATCAGAGAGGTGGTGCCCTCTGGGAGTGATAAATCACTCGAAAAACATCTTGCATGTACACACAAACCCTGCCTCCAGAAAATACACCCCCCCCCAGGCTCAGCTCCAATACAGGGAGAGTTTTGCTGGTAAAGATAACGAAGCTTTTTCAGACCAGATGAAGAATTAAAGTCAGATCTCTTGAAGACTGACAAAGTCTAGAAGAAGTGTGGAGAGCAGAATACAGGTCAGTCCTGCTCTTGGATAAGCTAGAGATAGAGAGAAATTGAGAAAAGAGTCCAGATTGAAACATGTTTCAACAAAGATGTAGCTTTACACAGGAAGGGGAGGATGTCTTTAACTGCATTTGGAAGTTTAGAGTTGACTGAACTACTACTGTGATGTCAAGTCAAGTGTATTTATGAGGACGTTAAAAACAACAGATATCGACCAAAGTGCTGCATAATTAAACAATAAGTAAACAACACAAAACAGACACAGACAAATAGCAGAAAACAGCATGAAAGCCGAAATGTCAAAAACTTAAAATGTTTCAAAAGTCACATAAAAGAAAAACGCTTTTAGTTAATAAAACGTCAGACGCTGGTGCAGCTCTGATGTGGATGGGGAGGTGGATCCATGGTTATGAGCCAAAAACAGAAAAAGCTGTGTTATCCATGTGTTTTTACCTGTTACAGTAATGTTGCACTTTAGCTTTTCCGCGTGGGGTGCAGAGCAGACAGTGCCCGGAAGGCGTGTTCAGGTAAATATTTCCTTTGGGTTGACACCGTTCCTAAACAAAAGTGTGAACCTTTTAAAGCTTAGAAGGGCTGCTTGCTCCTTGTTTTTCAGTTCAAGAATAATGAATCAATT
>JBAMIG010000006.1:11164908-11175137 GCA_037177335.1 Kiunga ballochi
AACAAAAGTGTGAACCTTTTAAAGCTTAGAAGGGCTGCTTGCTCCTTGTTTTTCAGTTCAAGAATAATGAATCAATTCAGATGTGTTCCTGTAGAATTTGCTTAATATTAATGACATTGTAAACAATCCGGACCTAAATGCAGGAGTTTGAAGTCACAACACTGCTGCTCCCATATTTCACTGACAGGATGCAATACATTCCTATGAACATCACAGGATGGAGGAGCATCCTGAGGGGAACAATCACTGCAAAAGGACTGAAACAAGCTTCTGTAACATTACCTCAGTCATAAAACAATATTTAACATTTTACAGTTTTGATTTAGACTTGCAAAAAATAGCATGTAGTCAGTATTCCTGCATGATTTTATCTGTTGTTTTTTCAGCTTTAGTTGTGTAGAAAATACAACATTAATGTCACACATTTCAGACACCTTATTGTAATCTGACTTACTGACTGTCACTGATATATAAAGACTTCCAATTCCACCTTCATGATAGGATTTCAGTGCTAAAACTGTGGAATCAGTCTCTAAAGTAACATCTCAGACATTTCTTATTTCAAAACAAATGTTAAACACAATAAAGGTTTTGTAATTTGTCATTACAACAACTCTTCCTTCCCGTGTATCTGGAGTTTACTCTGTTATGGACGGCTTTCTGCACCTTATTGGTGCCTGCACCTCTCTGATGACACCATCTAGAAGTCCATCTATGATGCAATGGTTTGTTTTTTCCAAAGATTTAAGAAAGTGCATGTTTTTACACTGTTTATCCACAGAATTCACATCCCAGTGATAATTAGCAAACTGCGGGGCAGCAGCAATGCTTTTTATGGAGGTTCAGGCACGCATAGACTTAGCAATGTCCAGTGTTTTCGTGGTCCAGCACCCCCACACAACCCTGAATTGGAATGACCTGGTATAGAAAATGGATGGATGAATGGTCGCAACAACCCTGATTAATGCTTCTGATAATTGATTATATCATGGTGACTTAATCATCCTCAATGCTTTTCTCAACTCTTAACCCCTTAATGCCTGATCTAAGAAGATTTGGGCATAAGCATCCAATTTTTAAGATGTGAAAACTTTATTTGTGACGCTTTAACAAAATCTGAAATGATATTTTCAGCATATTTAGTATTTATTACCACGTAACAGGTCAAATTATTATATTGTAATCGTCTGCTTTCTGATGTTTCTGATGCAGGAGACCAGTAAGATATGATGGACAACAAGGTTTTGAGCAAAGCTTCTGCCTTAAAGTGATGCAGAATGTCTCAGAAACTGTACGTATCAAATATGATACAATGGGCCTAAAGGGGTTAAGTTAGCAATGCTGTGATACAGACGCTCTGCAGGGTTGTGGCAGGACACTGCTAAAAATATAAAGCTGAGCCGTCGTTCATGACGCCTGCTATTCCATGCTAACATGGGGAGGTGATGACAGAGCGTCATTTAGTACTACAAATTTAATTAGACACTTAAAGCTGAACCCTACAAAACTTCTGACAACAATGGATTCATTCAGCGTGTTCGGGAAAATGTTGATAGAAAATAACACAAAAAACTGGAGGAACAGCACAAACAAAGGTTGTTTTCTTTACTTCAAAGCTTCAGAGGTGTCAAGCTCACACATGATCTTAAAAAGTTTATTTATGTGGTTGAAAAGATATGACTGAGATTCAATAACAGCTGATAGTTCATTTTAAAAGATTCAGATCACTACTGAGCACAAAAAAGTTGATCTGATTTTTTTTTGCCCTCAAAAATCTGATCAATGCATATTTACATTTATAAGTTACTCAAACAAGTTTTTTTTTAGTAAATTTTAGGACTTGTGTGAAATATCTACTAATTTTCTATATATTTTACACAAAAGCAGGGTTATTTGTTTAAAAAAGGAAACTTAAGCATAATTATTTGCACTGTTTTTGCCCTCATATCCATGAAGAATTTTAGCAATGCTCTCACTCTAAAACTGCAACTCTCATTACACAAGAAGGATATCTGAGAAGAGAAAAAAATGATCTGAAGATATTTAAGGAAACAAAGTTAGATCAAAGATAAAAAGAAAAAGTTACTTTCAAGCTTTAGTTGGAAAAAAAAAATCTGGATCATTTCCTAGTCTTTGCACATTTCCTATCTGCTGCACATATGAACACCATGCAAAGGTATGTGGGCACATACCGGCATGTGCGCCTTCAGACTCTGCTTGTTTTTGGGTCAAACAGATGAAAATTATGTTCCAGGCTCATGGCGGCAGCATGTGGTTGAATATACAGTGCATTCAGGTGAGAGATATTCATGCACGACAAGCCCAAAGTAACTTGGGACGAACTAGTTTGTGGATGCGAGGGGAGCCGAAAAGAGGAGGAGGAGGAGAAAAGCCTGACCTAAAAGTGCTGTAAGCCTGAGAAGCTTCGAGCAGAAAGCGAGTGAGACTGACCGACACAGACACAAAGGGGGTGAAAAGAAAGGCAGCTGGGGATGAAAGGGGATGTGAGAGAAAGAGGTAATGGCAGATTAGAGGGGAGACAGAGCAAGTGTAAAGGAGAGTGAAAGAGAAGGAGTGCAGGAAGGGGGAGTGATTTGTCTGGCTCAGATGGAGTCAATATTTGCTCCATTCCACCAGTCCTGTGCCAGGGTGCAGATCAAAGCAGGGTATGTGTGCTCTGGATGAACCACAGAGAGCTGGAGAAGAAGCCGTCCGGCATCTAAACTGTCTGGTCTGGATATGACTCATGGAGCCAAGGCTGATCCAGTTTCACCAGTGGTTCAGCTCATACACACCATCCGAGGAACTGGTTGTACATGGAAAGATTATTTCCATGAAAACATAAATATAACGGGAAAAAGTGGGAGATCAGGAAGCTGTTATGTTGATGCTTCAAACACAAAGGTTTTGTCAGAACACTGTAAAGTGTCAGGAGAGCAAAGTGTTGGTACCTTGATGCACTAAAGACATTATTTATCTAAACCAAACAAAAACACATCCTTCAGTGCAGAAATCACAGCTTCCTGGTTAGGTTTTAGCACTAAAGCTGGTCGGCTAAACTGTGAAAACAGTCAGTTTAAAGATTCACCTCTGTGTTTGCAAAATCAATGCAACTCAGTCGGTACATGAGAATCCCACAGATTTCTAATTCCTGCAAAAGCATGGCCTTTTTCTGCTTTAGTCTCACTTTTCATTTTTAAATTGGATTCAAAAGCATTGCATGATACAATAAGTAAATGTACAAACTGTTAGCTTGACAGTCAAAAAGTCACAGAAATACTCAACACTCAGCTGGCATGTTGAAAACTAACAGTGATGGCTCCCTCTGCATCGATTTCTAAGCCAAAAGGTCCAAACAAAACTGTGGTATGTGACGCTGTCGCAGTGAAAATGGGCTGAAATAAAAGGGTCAATAGGTGGAACACCCTAATGAGGACATCACTGGCGAGACGAGAACATGAGAGGGGTCAGCTCAGTTGGGTCCTAATTGGCTGAGGAAACTAGTGAGAAAACCTTGTTCCAATTATTCACACAAATAGCAATTGTTCATTTAGAGAATCCACCGGGTCACATATATACTGATAACAACAACAAACAACAGCAGCTTGAAAGAGCACGTATGGTATGGCACATACCAAAGCTACAAGAGACACTGACTGAACCAAGCAGTGGAACAGATGATGTTCACAGTTCATCCGATCTGTTGAATCACAGCTTCAACTGCATGCTGCTGCTGCTGCTGCGATCTGGAACTTTATGTCATTCATATGTTATATTTAATTTCCCTTGGGATTAATGAAGACCTTATCTTATCTTATCTTATCTTATCTTTTTTCTTTAAATTAAGGCTTTTTAAATCACAGGACTTTCTGTAATTCTGCCTGCGCGTTGGAAAAACTCACGTGCACTAAGATGGAAGCTTGTCAGACCAGCTGCCACAACACAGACCACTATGCATCTGATTACATGCAAAGTGAGAATGACTTGTTTCTCTGGTAAGGATGCCATTATGATGATCTATCTGCCTGACCTGCAAGGGGCTGCAGATGTAAAAGCAGCTTTCTGGTGTGTTTTATGCGCGGGTTATATGTTGATGTACATCATTTCTTTAAAATAATAAAAAGGGAAAGGTAACATTTAACAGGGATCTAAACGTAATCAGTGTGAGCCAATGAAAATATTTTATAAGACAACAAGTCCTTGAGCAGCCTCGTGTAACTGGCCTCAAAAACAAGACAGTGTCCACAGAGCCGCATGTTAAATCCCCACATCCAGCGTAAAAACAAACACGCTCACAGTTTAGTCCAAACAGGAGTCAGAGGTTTGATCACTGGCTTCTTTGTCTAAACACCTTTGACACCTCCAGTCACCGCCTTGTGGGACATGACAGCAATATGCGTTTCATCATGAAGTATTTTTCTTGCACTCGGCTATTATCAGAAATATGTGGTTTATCCTTTAAATATGTACAAATACTGCTGCATTTTTTATATGTATGTTTTTTGGGTTAAAAATAAAAATAATCGAATCATCCAACATATATTGAAAAAGCCATTTTAATCTAAACAGTGTTGTAAGCTGTTTGCTTATTCTGCTGCTGCAGGACAAAAGTAACATGGAGCATGTGCACCATGGTGAGGGGCTCAGACCTCCACACAACAAAGACTGAAGACTGCTTAATAACATTGGACTGAGAGAGAGGCCCCTGCCATGATGCTGCCCCTTTGAATAATGTATATTCTCACACAAATGAGCATTAAATTGAATTACAATGTAGCAAATGATAGGAGGTGAGTTTTGGAATTTGGGGCCCGTGAAGCGGGGGAGATGGGGGGTGGTAGCAGCTGACAGCTCTTATAAAAATTAAGTCTGAGCACGATATAAAACTTGTGGCATGGGGTTGAATCTGATAGATTTAGGATGAAACATCAGAGGATTTAAGGTGTATGAGCAGACACATTTTATTTCTATGCATCAGGTCAGTTTGACGCTTTTTACATGTTTATGATTGATCAGTCCAGAGTTTAAACTGTATTGTTGTATTTTATACACACCGACATGAGAGCAGATAACATTTTCACATCTACTCCCCAGTTTGCCAGTATCCTTTAAGCTCTACCAGCAGAGTCATAAGATATGATGCCGCTGCTCTCCTTTGCTAATCGCTGAAGCAAACAGAATAATCTGACATACACAAGCAATCCATCCTGAAACCCTGCAGCCTGGCAGCGATGCTCTGACCATCATCCCATCCCAGTAAGAAGCGTCTGGTTTGTTTCTAAGTTTCCCCTTAAAAACAGGAATTTTGAAAACACACCAAGGTCAAAGTCAGAGGTCACCTTCACCTCCTCTCACTCCTCCAAACGTGGTGCTGGTTTCTGCACAGCGGACTGGGAACATTCCCAACACGCACAGTGGATTATAATACTTCAGTGTTCCACATCATGCGCTCTGTAAACTAAACAGCGTCTTTATTTACTTTGTAAAATAGAATATTGATGATTGTTTTGACATGCCTCACATCTGAAGTATAAGTGGTTGCAAAAGCAATAATAACTAAGCTCAGTTTGGAGGAGCTGGCCTGCTGTGTTGGAAGTGTGACCGTGAAGTCACGCCCCACCCACAGTTTTTCTGACAGCTTTTCTTCTACTCCTTCTTGAATTTCTTAAGATTTGAACAACGCAAACAGCCGCCGGACTCTTTGGGACATGGATGTCTTCCACACGGGCTGGAAGATGTCCATGCAAAGTCATGCAAAAGATTCCAGCACACTATGCCGGGGCCTTTCTTCCATGTTAAGTTTACCCGACATTTATAGCAGCAAAAGGACAACGGCACATATTTGCAGCTCTGCAGAGGGAATTAATTATTCTTTTCACTATCTAACCAGCCTGAATGTTAAGATGACCTCTGACCTCCCTCTGAAACCATAAACCCCTCCCTTCCGAGAGGGATTCAACAGGTTTGCAAGAACAATAAACTGAGAGGCTTTTTCTTCCCTCGTCACTGGAGTTCGCTCCCTCTCGATGTCCCGCTCCGCTGAGAGCAGGAAATCAGGTCAGCAGTGTACTGAGCATAGCAGGCATACTTTAGAGGAGACTGAGGCCAGCTTGAGACTGTACGCCACTGTGCTGAGTTGGGACTTATCTGTGTGTCTTTGTGAGTGCAACTGCATCAACCCAGCATGACTGTGCACATCCATCGCTTTGAAATGAACCTTAAACCGAGTTCAAACAGGACAGGAGTGAAGCGGATAAAAGGGGAAGCTGATTGACATGTTGAGGTGCAACATATGCAGAAGCAGATGAGGAGGGTCTGAGCTGAGCGCAGCTACTGGACTCAGACCAGTTACTGTAACGGGAGAAGACTGGGCGCAGAGGCAGTGTGGGTGGGCTGAGGGTTTTAGGTATCCATTCCAAGCAGACAGCTCCCAGACAACTTTATTCCAGCACACTTACACCTAAAATAAAGGTTTTTCTTTTTGTTTGATTGGTTTCTTCATTATGCAAAAAAGAAAAAGAGAGAATCCTCACTTAGATGCTTTAATTTGTGCTTTTATGTGTGCGCTAATGGTTTGCTCTTGCCATGTGCAGAGCATTTATCCTGGCACACCTGTTAGGAGTCCAAAAGACTGATTGATCTCTCCTCAGGTGGAAATTTACCAGCCGCTTTTCAAGCAGGCAGGAACACACACAAACGACTCAGCATAATGGACACTAAATAAAAGCGAGTATCTTGCTACTGAAAGCATGTTCATGACTCGGATATGAGCGTGTGCTCGTGCTGCGAGGTCAGTGGAGGGTCGTGTGTGTGGTGGGTGTCCATCACTGTTTGGTTCACAGCCTCACAAACCTCCTGTTATTGTTTTCAGTGGCTTCACTTTCTCAGGTCGCCCTGGCAGCGATCACATCACCTCTCCTTTAGCACACACACTCTTTCTTTCTCGCAGCTCAGCTACAACACACACACAGAGTCATAAATGCACAAACACACACAGATTATTTATAACGGGGTGGAAGGGAGAGGCAGTCCAGCCTTGAAGGGCCTATTTTAGGAGGTTGAGTCTTCAGTCACTCAGGCTGACAGCTTCTCTGTGATATCAGCAGAACAATACAGAGCAGCCTGTTTATCTTCCTCCGGTCAGCCTGTGAGACTCTGTGCACCCCCCCCCGCCCCAATCCTTCAGCCTAGGTCACAGTCACTCTGCCTCCCACCAGGAAGGAAGGACTTCCAGGAAAACAGTGGTTGCAAAGAGATTTTCCAGGATTGAATTATTCTTCTAACCATGTTTCTGAAGTCTCTGCATCGTTTCTAACAGGAAACACTTAATTCACTCAGATGTTTTTATTTTTTTATTTATTTAATGCCCGGGGGGGAGGGGGTGTCTATAATAAAATTAATGTCAAATTTTCAATATTGTTTCTGTTTTCTTGTCAAACTTTTCACTCATTGTCTAAGAGGTTCCACAGTTTATTACTGATCTTAAAGCAGTAACAGACGGACGCGTGTGAATTCAGGCGCTGCAACAATCAATGAAACCTTAATGTGCAAACAAACATTTTCATCTTTTCAAAAACCCATTTGATATAGAGCCCATATGAGAATGTGAGCTTAAAAACCACATGCAATGATGGAAATGCTTCAAGGGGAACTTGGACGTTTTCTTAAAACAAACAAAAAAAGAAAAAAGGGACAAATTCAGACGTGTCAATGTTGATTTAAAGCTTTTCTTTCAGAGCGAAATGCAAAAACCTCAGAGCAACTGTAAACACTCCTATTTACTGTACACTACAGCTTTTACTTCAGAAAACTATTTCAATGCTTTTTCTAACATTATGACCTCCTTAGAGGTAACAAGAAATACTCATTAATTTGTTTTCTGATAGGTTAAATAAAATTTAAAAGATCATACGTGTTGGACCCAGTCATCACTGTAACAATCTGCATCCACAGCTTTTAATGGGAAGTCCCTTCAGCTAAAAATAATTCCCTATGAACTTTGTGTGTCACAAAGGCTTTAATCAAACTGTGTGTATGTGTGTGTGTGTGTGTGTGTTACAAGCTCAGATGATAACGGTGAGGAGTGGGCAGAGTGGGAACTTGAGGAGGGTGAAGGGAGGCTGATATTCTTATCTGCGGGAAAGATTTGAGGAGTGTTTACTGGGGTAAATGGTCTGTGTCATCACTACGCAACTACTGTGCGATGCTGGCGGAGCCGGCTGGGTTCCAGTTTATCTCGGCGTTTTGGGAAAATGTCCCAGCAGAATGCAAATCACAGACTTACAGCAGAACAATAAACATCTTAAAGAAAGTTCAATGAAATCCAAAGCTAAAACTAACAAACACTTTACTTTTCAATCAATATTCAGACTAATTACCTTTAAAATATCAGATTATCTTTCCAGTGTAATCAGCGTGTTGCAGTTTCAGTGCTTTTACTTTCTAAGGCATGCAGGTAATTTGCATTACGGATGTTTTAAGACTGAAAATCAAACTGAACTAAATCTGAATGTGTGTCGTGCTATGCTGTAAAACACGTTCATGTCCAATCTGCCAGTAAATATCTGCTGTGAGGTTAAAACAAATTGCATTCTTGTAATAAAAAACGTTGCTATGCAGCTTGTGAGCCTCTAATTATACAGTAGACACTGGTTTCATTGCAAGGCTGTGGCTCTGAGGGAACATGATAACACACAAGATTATCATTTTCCATTTGTCTTTTAAAAAATAGAGATTGATTTGTGTCGTAGGTTTGATATTTTTAGCTAAAAAGTGAAAAATAATAAATTGGTCTACATGTTGAGGATGTCATGTTTCCGTTAAAGGAGTCAAGCCAACTAAAGTTAAAACAGCCAAAAAGGTTTTAATCACAAAATACTCAGGAGCAGGAATCAGGCAGGAGAGATCCAGTGACTGGCATAATGGAGTAAACTGGAATTGTACTGGTGGATGATGAGGGACTGGTGTGGTCGTGATTCAGCACAGCTGCAGGTGGAGAGGGATGGAGGAATGGCTGGATGAGCCAAAACAGAATTAATTGGAAAATTACTGAATGAACCACCATAAAAATGTAGATCTCCAGATTTCTCATCAGTAACCAGCAGATTTTATCTAATTCATGCCATTCCACACAATGGCTGCCATTTCTGTGCCTAGGAAATTTTGTGTATAAATACACAAGAAAATGAATTTACTTTGGAATAAAATATTATTAATAAGAACGACCAAGTATCAGTAACAGAACTGAACCATCCATTTCCATCTGAAACATGGAAGTGGCATTTATTCAGTGGAATGAGCCTCATATTAGTCTCCAACCAATGATTAGATTAACTTTCTCCTTCCGTCCTCCTGAACATCCAGTCCC
The DNA here is from genome assembly GCA_037177335.1 of Kiunga ballochi. Lineage (NCBI taxonomy): Eukaryota > Metazoa > Chordata > Actinopteri > Atheriniformes > Pseudomugilidae > Kiunga > Kiunga ballochi. Next base: position 11,174,276 of record JBAMIG010000006.1, read on the forward strand.
AAAGTAGCCGGGACGCTTATTTACGCCATATAGATAAAAACAGATTATTAAAACTTCCCTGTCTAAAAAAAATCTACATTTCATTCTCACTCCAAAACACATTAACTTAAAACTGACAGTAAGCGTGATTAGAGGAGGCTGCTTTGCTTTAGATGAAAACTATTTGCAACCTTGCAGCACTCCTGTAAAAACTTTAAATACTAGTCGTCTCAGGTTTAGTGGAAAAAATCATTTAATTCACCGCCACTTCCTCAGATCTCTCATGCACGCACGCGCGCACACTTTCTACCGCTTTACGGACACACATACAAAAAAGGTATTTGTTACACTTTTATATTTAAAAAAAATGAGGTGTGAAGTGCATATAAATGGGCTTATGGTTAAAGAAAAAAGCACATCAACACATCTCCCTGCAGCGCTACACCAGTTTGTCCAGATGACCTGCTTTATTCCATCAGATCTGGATCCCCATGCTCCCTGCTGGTGTTATGACTTGTGTCCTTTCCACCCTGCTACCATCCCTCAATTAAAACGGAAAAACCTTCCAACCCTGTTGACCCTTTACCTTGGCTTAGCTGTTTCCATTAAACACACAGGAAAACACACAACCTTGACACAGCTGCTCCTTCTCCTATTTTAGTCAAATCCTCTCCATTCGCTCCCTTTTTTCCAGGCCTCTTTAAAAGGTATGCCTGGTTTTCTACTCTGTCACACCAGCCTTATGTAAGCCAGTCTGCATATTTAATGGCCCTAAGTGAACAAATTGCATCTGCAGCTGAGCAACGCTGATAGAGATCCTTAAATAGCCTGAAATCTTTTTTTTTTTTGAGACGCTGCTGGGATACGCTCCAGCTACCCGCCA
>JBAMIG010000006.1:11180504-11210666 GCA_037177335.1 Kiunga ballochi
CATCTCAGTTCATCAACTCTTCCTCACAAGAAGCTTCCTCTTTCATTCCCTCACTAAACATGCAACTTTTAACCAAAGTGAAATTGGCTTTGAGGAAAAAAAAAAAAAAACTTTGAAAGCTGAAATGAAAAAACAAATACCAGAAATAAAAACCATGGTATCACCAGAAGGCATGTCACACAGTTTGCTTCATCTTTGTTTCTAAAAATCTCAGACATGTTGTAATCGAAGCTGGTCTGTTAGAAAGCAGAAGGACTTGTAAGCTTTGTTTATTTGCTGGAAAAGAAATGCAAAAGTACTATAAAAAATACAGCTTATTATAAAAATATAAAAATAAACCCAATCAAGAGCACCTTTATAAAGTCTGTGAGGGTGTTGTAGATGTGGGCTCCTTTAGGCAGAAAGAAGCAGCTGCCTGGACTCACTTCATTGAAGAAAAACAGCTCCTGGTCCTGCAAACACATGAAAACAGGATTATTGACAAGAAATTTTTATCTGGTATAATGTCTATAAAAAATATGTGTTCCTACCGTTCCGATACGCCTGTGGTCCCTCCTCCTCGCCTCTTCCTGCTCTCTCTCCCATTCCTCCCTGTCCTTCTCTCCTGGGAACGCCACACCTAACAAACGCGTTAAACCTGTGGACTCCGTCTGATTGGCCAGGGTCACAGAGGACAGCTGGGAATGTAAAAGGATGAGAGTGTGGGGAATATGGTGAGAAAAAGGGAAAGAAAATAAGTTAACAAAGATGGCAAAGGGAGGAAAAAAAGTGAGAACTACCCAAAAAGAGAAAAATGAACAGAAGAGAGCATGAAGCATCTGATCTGTGCCATTGTGTTAGCAGGAGCTTAAACCAAATATGGCCTCTCACAAACACAACATCCTGTTGCTGATATTTCCAATCACTTGCTGTTGTGGAATTCCAATCTGCCCAGTGACAGCCCAGTATGGAAAGACCTCGCAGGATCAGTAAAAAGGACAAAGGAAATTCCATTTGCGCAGAATGCGTCACACTGGACAGTAAAGTCCACATGGGCCAGAATAAAACCAGTTTACTGGTGGCATTAGGTTAACTTGGTGTGTTTGGCTGTAACATGGATCATAAATTCCTGAATATCTTGTTGAAGCTGGAGGAAAAGTAGCAGAGTCCAGCCATAAATCCTTCATGTAAAATGGGATAAATAAGCTACTGCACAAGGTTAACCTGAAAGCAGCTGTGTGCAACGCAAAGTCAACGAAACAAGAACAGAACGGGTACATGGGTACACCGAGCCTGCTGCAGTCACATAAACACACTCACCTGCAGCATCTTGAAGACCTTGAGGAGGCCTGTGTGTGGGAGGAGGGGGCCACTGCACACTGCTACACTGTCTCCACACCTGACACACACACACACACACACACACACACACACACACACACACACACANNNNCTGCACACTGCTACACTGTCTCCACACCTGACACACACACACACACACACACACACACACACACACACACACACACAAAACAGCTTTTTTTGATTGATCGTTTGAAGATACCGGAAAGCAAGTCTTTTTCATGTGTGTGGATATTTCTATATACCTATATACTGTGACTGTAGAGCCACTGATCTGGTCTTCAACCAGCTGCAGCCTCAGCTTACTGTCCTATAAGAATCAAAGAGAAAGCACATTAATCAGACCAGCAGTTGCTATATGAGACATGAGGCCCGGTTATGGTTTCTTTGCTATGATATCAGGTACACTAAAGAATTTTTTGTCCCATCTTTGGGGCTTAAATATGTACAAGATGCTTTCTCTTCACTAAAAGATTTCCTTTAGAAAATCGGTAAAAAAGCTGCACGAAACACCTTTACAGCTTACATAAATCTGTGACTGGCAGCATGGCAGTGTTCTGCTGAATGCAGCCAGCCTGGCTATTTATACAAGCCAACAATATAATGTTCATTTACAGCAGAATTCACATCAATCTGCTCCTTCGGCCACTTTGCAAAATATTTCCACTCAGATATTAGATGAACTGTTAGCCAACAAATCAGTGGGAATCATTATTAACTACCTAAATCCCCTTTAGCAAGAACCAACATTCAATTAACTTCCTGTAAGTTTGTAACCATGAAAATAAACTTTTTATCTTCATATTTGTTTTTAAAATCACCCGGCTGTGTGCTGCTAGAGGGAAAAGAAATCCGCTTATAAGTGCAAAATCATCACATGTGAAACGCCTCGTTAATAATGGTTTAACTACAATAAACCGTCAGTAACAGGCACCATTTACTTATGCTCCCCTGGTGTAACATGTGAAATATTCCTAGAGGAATTGAGCCACTAGTAATAATATTTAAAAAAAATGCTTTTTTGGTAGCTTTTAGAAATACTTCCAAGAAACCCGAAGTGGTGCATGCTGGGTCCCCATGGAGACAAATTATTTAATATATTGTATAAAATGTTATATCAAATGTAAAAAACCCTGCTGACCTGAAAAAGTTCTTGGAGTTCTTCTGCATTAAGCTCCAGGCTGAGTAAAGGAAGTTTGAGCGCCGCCACCTCCTTACACCTTGCTTCCACATCACTCAGAGATAATGTACTGTAGATGAGGTCAAACGCAGGAAGATTATCAAGAGCTCTTCAAATGATGTGGTAAGGATTGATGGTGTATGACCTCGTTAAGATTGTGATGAAAATGTGAATGAAAAATCGGCAGGATGAAAGAATGGGCTGTTTTAATTATATAATTGGTGAGCTGACATAATGAGGAGGACAACTGCGTATCTTTATTCATATCAGAAAAGATTGTATGAACATTTTACCTGTTGTCCAACACGTGATCACAGAAAAGTCCGAGCTCTGACGCTCCCTCTCTGCACACCCGAGCATTAAACGCCCCCTCCAACACAGTGCCCAGGATGCATGCTCCGGTCCTCCATGCTGCCTAGGAAATAAAGGATGGTACAGAGTGGATTAGTAAAAGATCCAGATGATAGTTGAAGAAATGATCCAGTTAATCGCTTCTGATTCTTGGAATAAGGGGAGCAAAATGCTATATTTTGGGTCTTTGTGGAAAGTTGACTAATTATTTTCTCCAAACTGGAAAAATGTGTCAGTGTTGGACTTAGTTACACATATGTCAAGATACAGGAAGAAAAAAGAACAATTATATATCCAAATATTTTTTGTAAAGTTTAACAACCTGAGGATAATGATGTGTGCAAATAAAGGACAAAACGCTTTACTTCATTTGTGGCCTCCTTTATGTGAATGTGTCTGGCATTTATTAACATGCTGTGAGGACATTATTGCAAATTTGCTTTGATGACTCCCACAGAAAAACATGTTTGGACCTGGAATAAAGTTTTAACATATTTTAGGATAGTGAGTAGTAATGCAAATAAAAAACGCTTCAGTGTATAACTGACTTGGAAGAGATTAAACAAAAACACTAAACATAAGACTAAATCCAACCTGTTTTCCCTCCATTGTGTCAAAGCCCAGAAGGTGTAGTTCACAGTCTGCCTCTAGAGGTCGTCCAAGCTCCCACAGCTCCCCGTTCACCTTGCTCACCAGAGCTCCTTTCACTCTGAAATAACATGTGCATTAACATCACCAGCATAGCTAAAGCTGGGATAGAAAAATAAAGCATGCATTCTGAAACATCTGTTTGGTTTGCACATTTACCGCACACTTTGTGCAACAAAGAGAGGCGTGGTGACACCAGCTGTTCCTTTCACTGTTCTGCCATCAGCCAGACTGATACTGAGGGGCTTCTCTGTGGCTTCATCTCTCTTCCTATTGATTCTTCTTTCCCTGAGAGACTCAAAGACTCGAAGTCGCTCTGATAAAGCTGGAGACACCTGCAGCTGAAAAAGAGAGAGAAGTAAATAAGGTTTAAATCGGGTGAAACTGTGCAAAGGGTGAGGAGTGAGTGATGCACTGTAAAGAGTTGGTGGCAGAAAATCAACTGGGGAAAAAGAAACTTTGAATGTTACTTGGAAGTTCAAGTTTAATATTACGAGTAGATATCAATTATATATTAATTTCCTGAAAATGTACAAATTATGTTTCCCTCATTGATGGGTCAACAATGTAAAATCAATTTAACAAAATGCTTTTAAAAATACTTTGGCACTTTGAACAGTTTAATACGTCCAAGTCACTATATGACAAAATTTAGACTGATCTCGCCCAGCAGCTTTTATATCAGAATATCATGCTGCATAGGTATTAACTGAATGTGGCAAGGAAATGTATTTTACAATGGGTTTAATTGTCCAGTTTGTTTACCCCCCCCCCCCCCCCCCTTATCATTAAAAAACAAAATCAAATCAATTGCCAATTATGACTGAATTGCCATTTCCTATCACTAGCCTTTTCATTTCACTCATTAAGGATTAGCTATATGATATGGACATGCTTAACTACTTGTGTAAAGGGCAACAACTGGATTTAATAGTTAAAAAAAAGAGAGAGATAACTGCTCCTTTCATACATAATTCACCTAAACTCCATCCACAAGTTTTGGATAAAAAGTTGACCAGAACACGTTACATTAACTTAATAGCAGTCCAGGTTTTTAAAATCCACGCCCCATATTTTGCAACCAACACTGATATCTGGCTAGCTACAGCTCACAAGTCAGCGCGCGCGCACACACACGCACACAAAGTCCTCTGGCTAACGTTAGCATCCATTACTATACAACTGTCATACTAGCGCACCTTGCTGTACCTCCTGTGCACGCGGGATATTATACGAGCTGCCGATTTACTGACAACCAGTCGAAACAAATGTGTCACCACCATCTCAAAACACGCTAAACTACGCGGCTATTTCTAAAAATGCTAAATACACCCCTTCTTTGCAAGCCGCCATTACACCGGAAACTATGACTAAAAGGCGGCGACGTCATTAGTGTAAACTGGGGACGGTGACGCGAACCAGCGTGCGCGCTCCATGCTTGGACCCTGGAGCGAGCTGTTGCACTACAGCTGCGACAGTAAATAATATAAGCAAACATAAGTAAATATCTAATGTTAGGGTAAGACAATTCAAAGCACCGAAAGGTCTCAAGGTACAGAGCATGCGCAGGGAAGCCAAACATTTGCACAAAGAAATGAACGCCAACCTACTGCAACAACGTTTAGCATATTTGGTTTGCTTTCTTCTATGTATGCAGGCTTTGCGGACATTTTTTTGCTTTGTACTCTTAGATTTTTTAAACTTTTTTTTAAAACTTTTGTGTGTGCATTTAGATCACAACCATTTAAATCAGTTACTTAAGTTTAGACAAGTCATTACCACTGTAACATAAGAGTGGTCTCCTAAAAATTGGGGGTCTAAAAACGTAAATTTACTTAATATTCAAGAATTTACCTATTTACATAAAAATGGAACAAAATAAGTACGGTACAGTGGTTCCTTTTAATGTGGCTCTAAAACCAAACTGGTCAACTTCCAGTAGAAGTACCACCACTCAGCCACTTGGGGGCGCTGTAGCACAACAGAAAACACTAAGGCTACAGGATTAAAACATGTCAAATTACTGCTGTGCATAATGAGTCACTTCCAGTGGTTTCCATCATGCTCAGCTTGAACTGTGATGGCATGAAGGCCTTAATAAGATAATTCTATTCTATAATTATTTGGCATCTTTATCCAAAGCAATTTGCATATGATAAGCAGTCCTTTTAACAATAGCTAAAAAAAAAATTGAACATGCATGTCTTGTGGGTGGGAGGAAGACTGAATACCCGGAGAAAACCCACGAGAGAACATGCAAACAAAAAGGCTACTGGACGAACCTCCCCAGTTCTCGACCCTCCAATAACTTCATATTTATATGAAAGACATGTTCTTTGTCAAATAATTTAAGATTTGCCTGCATAATTCCAATTCATTTCCTTTGTACTGCAGGATAATGATGCAGAGATCTAAACGTGCTAAAAAGATCTGCAACGTAGAATTTGCACTCATTTAGGGAAAAGCAGTCATTTAAGTAATATAAATAGCTGGTTCACTGACACTGGGTCATCCAAAAATACAGGTTTAATGCATGTGTGGCAAATGGGGAGAACTAGTACCATAATGCGGCAAAATGACATTGTAGTGCAGCTTTCTAAGTTGTTTGAATGTAAAGAAAACAAATTCAAAACAAGATCAGACCTTTTAGATAAAAAAAAGGAAGGGAAAAAAACAAACCCTGTTTCTATCAAATTAATGGATAAAGAGAACAAACTGATCAGTCCTAAGTGTTGTAATAAACTACATTAAAATGCTCTAAATGTGAGATTAAAGCATTTCCAAAAACTACCTTTTAAAACAATCATTCTACAACATAGTGAATAACTATTTTACTCTGACTATGCTAGGCTTCACTGAGAATGTGTGCATGTTCATAAACACCAAAAAAGGACACTCAAAGACCAGTGATGTAGCATCATTCATGAGAACAGCAGAACATAGTTCAACTTCTCAAATGTACACAAACCATCTTTTTGTCAAACCAAGGTGTTCTTCAATGAAAAGAAACTTAACATTACAGGGACAAATAAAGTATTGAAGAGTTTTCATGAAAACCAACGTTAAATGCTCCAATGTGCGGCTGTAGGCGTAAAAGTGGCTACTAACAGACATGTAGTGATAACAGCATAACAAATATTCATTGCATTTTTTACTATATACCCATCTACAAACAATGTGAGAATCTGCAGTCTTGATAAGCTATGCTTGTAAGAAGCACAGAATACACAGACATGAAGAATGACTGCAACAGTCTGCACCTCTAACTGAATGACAAACTACGATGTAAATCAGGGCACCCCATTTCTAATTTCCTAATCCCAAATGGTTTGAGAGGAGCAGAAGAGTTGAGTTGTTAAGCACAAAGAATTGTGGAAGCATGAAATTAGCAAAAAGAAAGAAAAAGAGCCCAAAACAGCCGGATTGTTTCAGTAAATCCCTGTTTAAATGATCCATTAGCTTCAATGTTTCATCCCAAATTTATCTGTGAATATCTGATTGACAAATAAAAAACACAAAATTACTGATGAAATATCAAACCGAGCCGCAGTGTAAATATATGAAGAAAAGTAATGCAAAATGAATGATAACAGCTAAATTCAAGAGATAAATGGTAACCAAATAAAGTACCCCCTCCCCCAGTTCAATTGAAACTCTGAATTTTATTCAAGTCAATACATAATGAAGCTTAGCAACCGTGGTTCAAAAGGAAACACCTCACTCCATTACCAAGTGTCTTCATTACTCAGTCTAACTTGAAAACGCGCACAGGCAAAAAATTATGTTGAATGTATATATAAAACAAAACAATCATCTCCACCCTCTTCTTCTGTGGTTTCAAAAGGACAGAAAGGTGACAGATATTGCAGAGAAATTCTCCTGGGTTAAAGCTTTCCAAGGCCTCAGTCGCAGTAAAGAAACAGGGTGCGAGAGCAACGACTATCCTCCTTTGCAGAAAAAAAGCTTGAAGAGAAAAAGACGCATCAACTCACTCTTTATATTTACAAGTGTAATAATGTACAGTGGGAGGCGAGATGGGTGAAAAAGGTTGAGCAAGAGGAGAATATTTACAAGTTGTTTTTTTTGGAAATAAGATTAAACTTCAGCTGCATCAACAAAAAGGAGAAAAACTAGTTTTAGGTGCACAGCACACTTCCAGACACCATCACTTCAATCACACACTTTTGAACTGGTTTGACATTTTAGAAAATGTGATGTGTGGCTGAGAGTTGCAGGATAGTTAGTAACGGCACAGCATTTACCTAAATGAGCATATGGATCTGAAGTGTGGGTCAGGGTCAGACTAAACTCTCTACCATAATCTCTTGTAAACTTCTCTATAGTAAAATAAAAATTATATTTATATTTAGCTAAATCTATGTCCTCCTGCTTTACCCTGTATAAGCTGAGCGAACAGTCTGACCCACACTAAGCATTTCCCAAAATGTCAAACTAGACCCACACCTGTCTGACTGGTTACCTTAAAGTAACCGCTTAATTACAAAGATATAAATATTTTTACTGTGTAATTAACTCAGTTTTATTTGAATGGTCATGTCTGTCTTGCAAGAAACATGTGCTACTGTGTATGCTTAGGTGGAAAAATGGAAGATGGAGGGTTGTCACACAAAACTAAGCTATGTAACTGATAACCTGCAAGTACAACGTTAAGATGAGTGGCCACCAAGCTTAAACAAGAAGATTTAATCAGCTATTTACACACAGCCCAAGGTATCTTTAATTCAAGCTAAAAATGACACAGTAAAGATATCTGGGCTCATACCAGCAGGGCTAACACACACACTGCACTGTTAGATGTGTGGCTTGCACTTCTCAGCTTGTCATCAGCGACCACTTCAGTAGCGTGGGGGTCGGAAAGGCCTCTTCTGTGCATTGAAGGGACCGCCAGCGAATGGAGCGCCGGCTCGCTTCCCCCCACGAAACCCAACCCTGGGGAAATCTTGAGATGGGTTTCGACCTCGCAGCAGGGGTCTCTGTGAGACGGGGTTGGTGAGGATTGGAGGTCGAGGACTGGGCAGGTTGAGCAGGGGAACAGGGTTGGAGGTTTGGCTGCGAGGAGGACTAGCTGGGGGTTGTAAGGGATGAGAGTCGATGGCAGGGGAATTGGGTGTGGAGGGAGAAGGGGTAGAGGATGTGGGAGAACGGGAAAGGGAGGAGAGAGGTAGATTTAGAGGTTCCTTCACTCTACCCAGTAAAGGTGGAGGGACACCTGGGGTACCTGGGCGGTGAAGGGGGGGTGTATGGCGGGGGACAAATGGCTCTTTAACTGTGCCAGGACGAGGAAGCTTAGGGGGCTCGCCTAGCAGCGAGGACATGAGTGGTGGTGGGGTCACTTTGCTGCCTCTGGGCCCCATTCCACAATGATCTCCTACTTCTCTGATTGGGGGAGGAAGGGTTAGGGGGCGATCGACAGGAACCAACACACCCCCAACCATAACTGCAGAGGGCACAGTGGGGTGAGTAGGTGGAGGTGAACGGCGCAGTGGTGCAGGAGGTGGAGGGGGTCGAGGGATTGGTGGAGGAGTGTTGAAAAAAGGAGGAGGATGCTGGAGGTGTAGAGGAGGAGGAGTCTGGAGGTTCTCTGTGTGGTAGGGCATTTGGAAAGGAGCCTGGGGAAGAGGAGGTGGGAGAGAAAGAGGGGGAGGAGGGAGAAGATGTGGTACGAGGAGATGTGGGGGAGGAAAAGACAGATGGGGAGGAGGGAGTGGCATGGATAGATTCATGTCCTCAGCACCTCCCTGGCCAATGTTAATAGGAGGTGGGATGATTTGGGGCGAGGGAGGCGGGGCTTCCCGGTATTCTTCCTCTTCGTACCACACAGACGCTCCTGGCCGACTGCCAGGGCCTCCACCTCGCCGAGAGCCCCGACCAATCACACGGATGCTTTCTACCGTCTTGATGCGTTCCCCAGCAAGGGGGCGGTTAGAGTACCCAAGGGTCTGGATGGGAGCTCCTTCACTGTGAGGGGACACAAGTGTCTCGATACGATGGTACTTGCCCGCCTCCCCTTCACCCATCAACTCTTTTCCCTTGTCCACTTTTTTCCCACCAAGATTTCCATCATCCGAGCTGGAGCTTGCCTTACGAGAGCTGGCGGAAAGTCTCCTCTCACCCACCGCTCTATTTCCCATAATCCTTAGCTGGCTGTGGTATTCGTCTTTCTTACCCTTCATGTCATTAGCTGTAGATGAGGAGGCCTGCTTCCTCATCGCTTCATTGTCCTTTAACTTTGTGCTGCTCTTTTTCCCAGATGCAAATCTGGATGAAGAGGAGCCTAAAAAGTTTCCATCGCTGTTGCTTCCTGTAGGGGTGATGGCAGCATCCCAGGGGTCACTGCGGTAGGCTGTGGGTGAGAGGTTATGCCCCCCAGATGAGCCTAAAGATTCTGGCATGCTCCCGAATGTGTCCATGATCTCATCCTGCGTTGGAGTGCCAGCTGCCTCATCTCTCACTGGGGTCCCATCCACTCCGTCCACCCCATCTGGACTGGCATCGCCTAGAGCGAGACTAAAACCTGGATTACCCTGCAAGAAACTGTTGATCTTGGATTCTAAACTGGGAGGAGAAACAGAAGGCGCCACGGGACGAGGAGGAGGTGGAGGGGGTGGAGGAGGAGGAGGAGACTGTTCTATATGCTTCTCCCAATCTCTGGTTCTTCCTGGTGTTTCTCGTTTGAGGCTGTTTCCCATTGCTGGTTTGCTTTTTGGGGTGGTTGGGGTTACTGGAGTTTTGACATTTGCTGATCCTGGTGAGGTACGGGTGGAGGGGGTAGATGAGGTGTTAGTCACATTCTGTAAAAGAGAAGAAAAAGCTGTTCCGAGGGAAAAAAAGAAAGTTGAAAGGTTAGTCATTGCATTAGCAGCCTATTTTAGTTTTAAAAACACATTTTAAAATAATGAACAAGGATAAAATTAATTTTATTACCTGGTGTATGGGTTTTAGACAGAGCACTGAGGATCCCTTCAGGGGTGATGTCAACACGTGACAGGATGCTGGCCAATGCTGGGCTTGCTGGGGTTGCTTTGGAGGATGTCGATTGGCCGGTGGGAGTCGTGGGCGTCCCAGGAGAAGGCCGAGGTGACGGATTGGCTGTAAAGAGACGAGCAAAGACAAAGGAAATATGAAGAGAGAGACTTATAAGAAGGCAAACATTTCAATTTAATGAAATAATAATTGCAATCAACAAAATCTTAACTGTGTCTACATGCCAAGCAATCCTTCCAGAGGTCGGTCTGTCTAAATAAAACGCATTCAGATGCCCATCCTGTTGCAATGACCGACACGTCTTCAGGTAGAGGACAATATACTGCTTATGAGCAAAATACTTGATATTCTTTAACCATTAGCCAAAGAACCAAAAAACACACTAATACTACCAACTCTCCATCCTCATACCAGGCTCTTCAGGTCGCTACTTGAAAGTAGTCCCATGGACACAAAAAAAAAAAAAGTTATAATTGATTTGACTGTGTGCAAACAAAGACAAAGAAAAATGACTTGGAGAAATACTAAAACGCTTTTTGACAGCAAATCTTTCCTCAGACACACCTGTATTCTTCATGGCAGATGTGAGTGAACTGAGAATGGAGCTAATCTTTCCCAGGTCCACTTTGGCCAGGTTGACCCCCAGAGGGATGGTTGGAGCAGTGGAAACTTTAGCAGATGTGGGAGTCACTGGGGTTGCTGGGGCAGAAGCATTGGTCTTAGAAGTAGGTGTGTTTGGAAGCTTTGATGGTGCTTCTGACTTTGAAATCTTGCTAACAGAAGAGGATGGCTTGTCCTGCTTGTCATCTGCCAATTACAAAAAATACAAATATGACAGATTTTCCAAACAAAAGTTTGCAGCATTCTACAGATTTATGTGAAAAGGAAAACGGTTCAACACTGAAACTAAATCTACAGCAACTAACCATCAACTACAGCAGCGTTTGCCTCCTCATCAGACATGTCCATGTCCTCCGTGTCTCTGTTGTCAGTATGAGTTTCCCCCTCATCCATTGCTTTGCCATCCAGCTCTGGATCCACCTGAGCTCTCCCAACTTCCATCTCCAGGAAGGGTGAGTCGGAGCCGGTGGGGGAGGGGGCATCTTCGGATGGAGAGGGGATGGGGGAGTCTTCAGGTCCAGGTAGCGTTGACTTGTGAGAATCAAGTTTTCTTTTGAGACTTGTCACCCGGTTAGCAAAGGCGTTGTATGCCTGTAGAAGGATAAAAAAGCAGATAAAAAAGAAAAGCAAAACAAAATTATTTTATAGCTTCATCAAAACTCACTAAACTTTTAAAACTATTTCATATTATAAACCAAAAAAAAAAATTACTCAAGGTAATCTTTAAATACACATCACTCACATTAGCCACAATCTTGACCTCTTTGTACTGTGTCTCATAAAAGATGTCTGCATTTCCCAAAACGTCCAGTAGAGGTGGCCCCGTTTTCAACTCCTTCTCCAGGAAGCTGACAAACTCCTGCAGCTTCAGACTGCCATCCTCAAAATCCTTGGTAAACTTGTTCCCGCCTGCCTTGTCTGACAGACGCACACACAAGTATGAAATTACACAAAAAATATTAATATTTCAACATGGGACAATGTCAACATAACACATACTAAACCAGCAGCTTTAGGGTGAATTAGTAAGCTTGGAAAATCTGAAAAAACAGAAGCCATATCTTCTACTAAAAAATAATATTCTGCTTAGTCGTCGTTATTTACAGAAGAAGCTGAAACATCCTTCTATTATGAGAAACATCACATTGACACATGCAGGAAAAACATAATGGTTAATCTTCTCACCCATGTAGACGTACTAGGGCGGCACAAATTTTGTGAATTTGCATTGTGATGGTTAAGCAGAACACAAAGTGTAAAATTGGAGGCTGAAAAGAAAAAAAAAAAGATGTATAGAGAAGTGAATTGTAACCTTTGAGTCTTTTGAGAGCCTCAGTACTGCAGACGTCCACTCTGAGAGCTGCTAGCTGCTTCTCCCTAAACTCTTCTTCAGCAACAGCTCGCTTGTATCTTGAAAGCTGTTCAATGAGGGACTGGGGCTGCAAAACAGAAAAATAATAAAAAGATTTTTGGTACATAATACTTGGCTTTACTGAAGATCATTAGTAAAATTGTTCAAGGCAGCAGAAATAAAAGACTCACTGTGAACTCTGCAACAATTTTTGACTTCAGGGCAGCTTTGGTACTGCTGGTGGCTAGAACAAAAAAACTTTTTAATATATCAAGGGAAAAAAAAAATTATATATGTGAATGAACGAACTGACATGTCAACATGAATCCTAATGGTTAATGGTTTTCGTCTTGCTGTGCAACACATTTTCTGATGATACTCATTTCCCAAAAAACAACCACCTTCACATTGACGGCATGATTACAAACACATTGCCCAGCTTCCCCGTAACACTGAATTGGACAAAATCAGTCCAAGGAAAAATAAATGCATCTTCCATGAATGGTTTTAAGATGTTCTGAAACCAAATGCAGCGCAGTTGGACCAAATCCTACATCGCTTTTACACAAATACTTTGAGCAGATTCATATGCTGGAGTCCGCTGCTTTTATTTTTCAAAGAAAATGCTGCTGAAATCTGTCAAACTGCAGCCGTCTGGCTTGACCACATGGTGTTTAGCAGACTGTGTATTGATCGGAGAAGAATTGCTCTCCCCGCCCTTGCTGTAAATGTAGTCGTCTTACAAAAGGCTCAGTTCAGACACCAGGTGAAACATGTCACATCCTTTACAACCTTCCAGGTAAGATGGCTTATGCTACTTAAGCTGGAGCAGAAATACCCTCACCTTTTCCACCACCATTTCAATTATGGCTTAGAGACCTCCTAAAATACCTCATCTGAGAAAAGATCTCCCACCTCACGTTTTACTCCACATGGTGATCAATTCTAGCCTCTTAGACTGCAAAAGGTAACGAGCATGTGCAGAACAGGTATTAGAGTGGAAAGAAGGTTTACACGATACAGGAATTAACTAATTCTGCTTTAAAAAGCAAATAAAACAGCCATTTTATTCTGAATTAATTTTAACCCTTCATCCGTCAAAGTTGCAAAATAGCTACAAGCAACATTGCCGAATAAAAACAGGCTGCATCTTTTACTACTTTTCACAAGGTGGACATATGTGCATGTAATCTGAGCAGCATGTGAGTGTGGGTCTATTCAAAGTTTTAGAGTAAATACAGTTTGTAAAACACTCTCCGGCGCAGAGACGCACGGTGCAGCAGTGGTAGAAGTGCTGAGCATAGCAAGAGCAAAGTAGAGTGAATAGTATTTTTAAATTTTACTCAGGATGCAGAGAGATTGGCTTCCCGCCAACAAAATACTTAGTTACTGGTTCACTTCTGTTTCCAAATAGGAAGACTTGCAGTTGTCCAGTGAAGCAGAAACTGACTTAAGTAGTGACGGCGAGTCTGCGCGTTATAATCCACAATCAGTACATGAAATAGCAGATGCTTCACCTCAGCGTGGCCAGAGTGAAAGCATTATGCGAACGCCAAGCAGGGGGGGGGTTCATAACACCACAAATATGGATGAATGTTGCAGGAATGAAAGCAACAGTGGTTGTCATGGCAGGCGCGGGGAGAAACCGCAGCAAAAAAAAACAACAAAACAAAAGACGGCTTATGGCGTCAAAAGTGAAGTCATCATATGCAAATTCAATAAATAGTTTCCCTCTAATTACAGACTTTGACTCAAACTGAGGAATTTTCTCACTGACGGTATACCTTTATCTACAACTACTTTTGAGTTATAGCCTATTAAAATCAAAATGGCATATTTTCTTGAAAAAACTGTGGTGCCTAAAGGGTTAATTCAGATCATTTAGATTTAGGCATTTATATTGATATATTTCACCTCTTTAGTTTAGAAAAAAATATTTTTGCTCTAAAGAGGAATTAAAAATCTCATGTAAAAGTGTCCAATCAAACCACAACACATTTATTCTCCCCCCCCCCCCATTTTCTTACAATAGACACTTGTGTGATGCATCATATACAACGTAATGAATAAGCTAGCACTGTATCTTCAGTACAGACATGGAAATAAACATTAAAAACTATGGTAACAAACTGACCGACTGCAGGAGGAGTCTCCTTTTGTTTCCCCTTTTCTTTTTCCTTTTCCTTTTGTTTCTCTCGTTCCTTTTCCTTTTTGTTCAAGCTGGATTTGAACTGGGCAATGACCTCTTCAGGATACACACTCCTCTCCTCCCAAATGGTAAAGATCCTTTCCACGGACTTGCGAACTTTCCCGTCCCTAACAAAACAAAATGACGGCACAGCAAGAACACATCAGCGCTGGCAGATTAAACAAGCAGAAGCAGCGTTTTCATTTGGATCCAGGACATTTTCTGTTTCATGGTCATGTCTTTTGCAGCATTAGATTGCATTGTATCTGAGAAGAAAGACTTTGTACTCACTTGATGAGCTGAGCAGCATTAGGAAGGACCTCAGAGAAGGCTGAACGAAACACAATAGCATTTTTTCTTTTGCAGTTTTGTATAACATCATTGGCAAGGAAGAAAAGGTTCAAGCGATGGTTGTTGTCAGCTGAAATAAAAAATAAAAAATAAGAGTGAGAATTAGAATCACAATTAGGATTTGAGGTTAATCCCAACAGGAACAGACCGACAACCTTACTGTTCATCATGCAATTCCTACTCTGAAACAAAGGCTCCATTAGCATTAGCACTTTTTCAGTCTTGCAGGATTTGACTTCATTATGATACATTTATTTTATTCTCATTAATCCAACCAGTGTATTGAGTTTTGTATATATTTTAATGGCACTTGAGCCTTAACTTAAGAACCACAACATTCTGCTTTGAGATTATATTTCAATCACAAAACATCTTTTGGTTTCACACAATACTTTGAACAATTTGAGAAGTTGTGTGTGTCTGTGTGTGTGTGCGTGCGCAAGCTTGAGTAACATTTTATATTTGCTGACTGTGTACAATAAAATGATCTTTTAAAAAGGTATTATCAGCTCTCATTTCTGCTGCTTAAAACAGGGAAAGAAATACCTATTCATCCTCGTTTAACCATAACCTGCTTTTAAACTCGACTGAGCTACAAACACCCGACTGATTTTTTGTGATTCTTTCAGTGATGATGCATAAAATACACACACATTTTTGTCTGTGGTGCCAGGCAAAAACCAGTATTGTGCCCAGTACAAGTTATTCTACAAAAACTAAATTATATATATTTCCAAAAATCTCCCCTCACTGAAGGCAAAAACTGTTAAAGCAAAGCCTGCAGGCTGACACTGAAGTACAACCATAAATAATCGCCGTGATGAAAAGAGGGAAATCAAAATCAGTAACTAAAAAAAAGTTGAATAAGACGACTTTTATGCACTCTTCCTTATATTTATTCATACCTAATGAAAAGATGAAAATTCTGGTTTTCAGTGAAAAACAAAATTGACAGAATGTAAAAAAAAAAAAATTACATAATTTTTTTAATTAAACAGATTTGAATTAAACAAAATTATAAATATAGTTAGTTACTTAAAAAAAATTACTCTTTCAACCTAATTCAACATTTTTTCTCCATTAAATCTTGAATATAGTATGCGTTACTTTCCCTCTCTAGATATTTGCGAGGTTATTTTGAATTTTGCCTTCTTGGAGGGACGGCTTTGAGGACGACTGTAGCGCCTGTCAAAACAAAGTCCCACATTGCCCATGCTTTGACGTGTATGATGCAAAGCCACTCATCTAGAGCACAGAAACAGTATTTATTACATTTTGATAAAGCATGCTAGCTAATGTAGACATCCAAGCTCTAGCTACATTGCATTTGGTCTAAGCCTTTGAAAACGTGGAATTTGTACACAAAGAGGGGCACCCATTTGTCCTCCCCCCTTAACCTCTCTGGGTGAATTCACGAACAGGGCAAGGGTAACAGGACTGAGGGAAAAATGCCAGCAAATAAACAAATCCCTATTCAATCTTCTGTAAATAAAATGGGATATTTAAAACAATTGGATGATGTTTAGTCCTGACCACTACACAGGTAAACTTTAAAAAGGAAAAAAGAAAAGGAGGTGGTATGAAGGGCTTTTTGTACAATATAGTAAAATGGTCCTACTACCGTTCCTTCAAACCCCATCAGTTCAAATAAACAACTTGCTAACACACCGAGGAATCGGAGTCACCTTATTTTAGCTTATACACAGCAAACCAGTGTTGTGGAAACAGAGCAGTGCATTTTCATGCGTTAGCTTTGCCCTAAGGGTCAGACCCGCATCAGTGGAGCATGCCTTGCCACATTTTTTCCCTGCAAGAACCAGAACTATAATGTTCAAGGTGAAAAGATGAAACCATAAAAAAGGACTAAATAATAAAAAATGGCATCATATACACCGTTATAATCACTAAAAATATGCGCAACAGAAAATACATAGTAGCATTTTGATGATATTCTGCACTGCAAGTTGTTAAATGACCAACTGGATCATAACCACCCAGTTATAATTATAATAATTGAATGAAGCAAGTAGATTTTATTTCCACTCTGTACAGTAATGCATTAGCACCACCAGAGTATTTTTTGCTTGTTAACTTCAAGCTTAATCTATTTGCAAAGTTCAGCAGTGTGAAAATAGAAACATGTAAAGGAAGTAGTAGAATGGACAAGAAGCCCCAAGCTGTTTAGTTTTAACTGGTTCACACTTGGTGACATGTTATTATTACTTTATTCTACAGTCATTTAGCAGACGCCTTTATCCAAAGCAACTTACATATGATAAGCAGTCATTTTAAACTATAGCCATTAACCAAACGTGCATGTCTTGTGGGGGAAAAGCACACATACATAGGGAGAACGTGCAAACTCTACACAGAAAAACCACTGGACAGACCTCCCCACCACCAAAAGTCTTTGAAGCAATAACATGAACAGGGCTAGGTGATTCACCCTTAAATATTACAATTAATAAACAGGTTGCCTTGATTACAATTAAAAGGTAGAGTAGAAAATCATTGCTTGTAGAGAAAAAGGACTTTGATGACTTTTTCCTCCCAGTTAAGAGGAATAATGCCCCCATGCAGCTATGCATTAAAAGAAAGAGGTCAGCGTGCTTCCTAAATGAGTTTTTTCAATTCACCTTTTAAACTAAAGAAAAAAAGAAAAAAACTGCATGAGGTCCCAAAAGTCACTTTTAGTATATGGCTTTCTTATGTTCAGTAACCCATCCATTTTCTACCACTTATCCAGTATGGGATCATGGAGGCAGGAGCCTAAGGAGGAGGAAGCCCAAACCTCCCTCTCCACAGCCGGGGATCGCAAGGCGTTCCAAAGATATGATCCCTACGGCATGGACGTTCCCAAAACCCATCACCAGGAAGGCATCCTAACCAGGTGCCTGCGCCACCATCTGGCTGCCATCAGTTTAGAAGAGCAGCCACTAAACTGACCCCCTCCCAAATCACCAACTTCTTACCCTCTCTCTAAAGCACATGGGTCAAACTCTGGTCCTCAAGGGCCGGTATCCAGCAGGTTTTGGTGTTTACCTGCACTAACACACCTGAAGCAAATAAAATAGATCCAACTGCTTCTTGTCCATCAATTAAGTAATTTCAGTCAGCTGTGTCAGAGCATGGAGACAACAAAAACCTGCTGGATACCGGCCCTCCAGGGATTCAGTTTGACACCCCTGCTCTAAAGGAACAGTTCGGCCACCCTGCGGAGGAAATTCATTTCAGCCGCCCATTTTCACAATCTTGTTCTTTCAGTCCCCAACAGGACCACAGATGAGGGTAGGACAATAGATCAACCAGTAAACCGAGCGCTTTGCCTTCAGGCTCAGCTTCTTCTTCACCACCACAGACCGATGAAGAGTCCACATTACTGAGGACACCGCACTGACCTGCCTGTTGAACTCCTGCTTCATCCTTCTCTCACTCGTACATAATGCTAGGAGCAGAACCTCATTCCCAACCCAGACACCCCCACCCTTTTCCGGTTAAGGACCGTGGTCTCAGATTTGGAGGTTCTCAATCTTATTGATGCCAAAACATTAAACAAACAAACACACACACACACACACACACACACACAAACAGTGTTTTTATTAAACACTGCACTCATACAGAAACAGCTTAAACTGAAATCTCAATTTTTTAAAAAGCTCATTTCAAACCTTTGCAAACAAAGTTAATTTTCCATTTAGTCAGTTTAGTCTTTAGGGCATCGTGCACATGAGCCGTATTTGTTCTCCACTGATTTATTTTTTGGTCACAGCATCGTAACACAATGTCCCACATTAGGCATCAACTCAGCAACACCAGCCCCTCGTCCTCAAAGCATTGGACTAGCATAACACGTTACATTTTGTTAAGATTCACGGCAACGTAGTCACACACACAACTCAGAGCCAGATTAATAATACTTCACAGAAATGTTTGTAGTTTAAGAGCAAGTTTCAGTGTTGCATCTGCTACGACGGTATGTAGTTTCTCCTCTGCTCTCGTGTCCAGTATTCCCCCCAGAGGCAAATAAACCACCATCAGTGGATCAACAGTGTCAACACGACGGCAATAATCTTCATGTAGTAAATTTAACTGATCTGCATATTTAGTTTTCACAGTTAAAGTTTTTTTTTACTGCAAAAGTCAATAAATGCACAAGTAATTGCAGATTTCTTTGACAAAGACAAAAAGCCCACTTCAGGGCGAAGGTTGTATTTCTGTCGTTTTCCTAAATTAGGCTACAGGATGCTAAAAAAGCTGATTTAAGCAGCGCACCTTTAATGCTCCATGCATAACTGACCAAACTACCACTATTAAATCTATAAAGCCAAACGGATCATATTTGATACATAAAGTTTTGAGACATTTTGCATCACTTTATGGCAGAAACTTTACCCTACTGTGCACCATTTGGTCTCCTGCCCCCTGGTGAACATCAAAAAATAGAAGATTACACTACAATAATTTTGACCGCATCACATAAACATAGCTACAAAAAAAATTAATCTGATTCCATTAAGAGTCATAAAAGCTTCAGACATAAAAAAAAATGGATCTCTCGGTTCAGCTGTTCTTAGGTTGGGCTTTAAAATAAGTAGTAGTAATAGTAGTAGTAGATACTGTTTGATACTACGGAAAAGAAATCCAAGTCAGAACATCGGAAAAATATCAATATTTAAGAGTAATAGTGTTGAATACTTAAGATTTTTTTCCCCAGCTCTGTTAGCTCATGTGACTACACACATCAATGAACTAAAAACAACCTTAACCCCATTTAGTGTACTTGGAAACACTTGCTCTTTTTTAATACTAGAAAAATCTAGTTAAGATGATCAATGAAAGTACTGAAATAAACTGTAACTGAACCGTTATAAACTTTAAAAACAGTTTTATTAAAAGGTATATTTTAGTCCGACAGTCCAGCTAATATTTCTGACTGGATCCTGCTTTGTTACACTGCAACCATTTGGTTTTGTGTAAGAATATATAAATATATAAAACAGATATGAATGGCTGTGTTGTGCAGCACGGCTATTTAACTGTACCTGTAACTGTTAGCAGCGAGGGAAACAATGGATGACCTTTGACTTTAAAAGTTTGATGTTTGAGCCACAACTTTGGATAAAAAAAAAAAAAAAAAAAAAAGGAAAATATGAGCACATTGTATAATTAGACATTGGCAAAGCACAAAGAGAGGTGTGACATCAGAGCCAGAAATATGGGGTTTTGTTTAAAACAGAAACTTGTTCATCTACCGATACTCTGCACATAATCCGAAATGCCCGTAAGGTCCGTTTTAAATCACCACGGCCCACTTCTATGGATAAACTGGTTCAGTAATAGAGTCGTGCAAATGTACAACTTCAGTGAATCACTTTAAAGTCTGAATAGCTATCTTACTTTTCCATATTTCAAGCAGCACAGGTTGCATTCATGGTGAAAGTCAGCCTTCCATGTCTACAAGGGAGCCGTTTTCTATGGGGAGAGCTGCAGTGCTGGTTTTATAAAAAGGTTAGACTAGCAGAAGCAATAGTGACAATTAAGTACCAATTCCCGCATTAATTAATATCTAACTAATAACTATCCATTCATTTTCAACCGCTTAGTCCACAAATGGTGTCGCAGGGGGGCTGGAGCCAATTCAAGCTAACATCGGGTGAGAGGCGGGGTACACCCTGGACAGGTCACCAGTCCATCACAGGGCAAACACAGACAGACGAACAACCATACACACTCACTCCTATGAGCAATTTAGAGTCTCCGATCAGCCTACCCCCAAGGTGCATGTCTTTGGGCTGTGGGAGGAAGCCGGAGAACCCGGAAAGAACCCACGCTAACACGGGGAGAACATGCAAACTCATTGTTTGGACCTCTCACAGCCGGGGCTCAAACCTTCCTGCTGTTTAGGCTACAGTGCTAACCAACACCGTGCAGCCAGCTAGATACTAATTAATATTAAAATGTATCTAAATAGTGATTTCTTTTTACAACATTAAGTTTGAATTGACCGTTTTCTCATTTAGATCTTCATTACGAGATAAGCAGTTGTTGTGGTGGTTTAGATTTTCTCAGTGGTTACACAGAAAATATGCACTCACATACAGCTTCTACCATTTTAAAGATGCATTAGTTTTATTGATTTTATTGATTAGAGACAAAAAAAACTATTTTATTGATTGATTTAATTGTTGATTAATTATGACCATGGTTACTATTAGCTATTACCAGCTGTGAAAAAAATTTCTTAAAGACATGATCTTCTCTTTGACTTGTGAAACGTGTCCAGTGGCATAGAGACAAGGAAGGGATGTCTATACAAAACTGATGATCTTTTAGTCTATTTTATACATTTAAAAGATGATTTGCAACCAAACCAAACTAGGCATAATCACTAGTCACGTCATTAGCATTTGGTTTCACCTATAATCAGACTTAAGATTTATCAGTAATGTATTGTATCAAATTTCAACACAAAACTCCCCCTGGTGGCAAATTTATGAACTTCAGAAAACTAAAAATATGTTGTGTGGCAAGTCCTTATTTACTGCTTTAATATGAACAAAACTTCAAACCAATCAGACAAATACTTTCAGAGTTACAACAAAAAATGGAAAATCTTTTACATAAAACCTCCCCGGTAGCAGAAGTTGTCATTCAAAAACGCTGAAAATCAGTCATTTTGGCCGCTCACTGAGACCAATACTCCAATGCAATGTGAAAAAATCTAATAAAAGCCTGTCAGTCACACGGCGAGTCTGCAGTGACGACGGGCATGGTGCCGCTAGAACAATAACGCCAACATGCAGAAATAAATGGTTTCACACTGCAACGAGCCAGTACAACCACAGCTCAACACCATGATACAAAAGGGTCAAGCAGAGCACAGCGGTTCAGTGCGCTTCATCTGCATTTGCTTATGCATTGTTCTGAGGATAGTGATGCAGGACAAAGATTTTTCAGCTGTTTTCTGACAAAAAAAAATAAAATAAAAAAGACTGAGATACAACCACCAAAAGTAGTTGGTTCAGGATGTTTATCTATAAAAAAAAAAAAAACCCTATGTGCATATACGCCTGTCATACGTTTACATTTGCAACAAACAAAAACACATGTAGCAAAATTGTTTGTCAAATATGCATTTAAGTGTAAAATATCACTGCAGTTTAATTAAGTATTACTCTTACTTTACTACACTCATCAAGAAAAACAGGAAGGGGATGCTAACACTAACACAGATGATAGTAATCACACACTATTTAAACTCATCTATACTACAGTGATAAAAACAGATCATCTCTTTTCATACACATTTACTTGGAGACAAAAATTACTTTGTCATAAACAAATAAATGTTTAAGAGAATTTGCAGAGTGGTGATATGCATCAACAAAACAATTCATACAATATATACTTCTCCATCTAGTAAAAAACTCCACGTGATCAGTATAAAAAATGATCAAATTGATCAAATCGTGAATGAGTTTAAGTGTCCGTACTGAGTGACAGTCACTGTTTCATTCTTATCTGCTGATCTACACGCTGCTTTCCACTTGTTCCTACCTACTGGTGGTATGTGGAGCAACACAAGAGCCTGAATAAAAGCAAACATTTCATTTCCTAGTTCGTGAGGACATTTCATCTTTGATCTGCAGAGATTTTTCTGTTCAGACCACTTGTTGGAAAGTTCTACTTAACCAAATGTCTAGAGGTAAATTGTCCTCAAGAACCATGTAGAGTCCAGTTGCTTTAATCCTTACCCTTACAATAAACTTGACCTGAATGTCACAAATTAAATGTGCAGCGACAACTGAGTTCAACACAAAGAGTCTAAATTATTATTCTTAACTTTGAATAAAATCATAAATGCACCTTCTCTCTTAGGATTATTTTAAGAAAAAACAACCTATGCATTTTTTTTGCTTCCTACAAAACTAATAACTCAGTTTCTATTATTTCAAAAGTAAAACAATACAGAAACATCAGATTGCATTTCAGGTATTCAGAGTACAGATTAAAACAACTCAATAACTTCGTTCTAACAAAAAAGACGATACCTGTTTAAACCCCCTTTCAAATGGACCACATGAATCAGTAAAAATCTCTATAAATCTGACATTTCTCACAACATTTCTACAGCCAAGTTAGACATTTATGTTTTAGTTGGGAGTGACAGAAATGTGACCCTGAGATGTGAACTTTCTGTGTTTTACTCAAGCTTAAGAGGAAGTGATGCAAAGACAACCTTTTAAAAAGAGGTTTTCTGAACAGGGGTGAAAATTACTACACAACATTCAATAAACTATGTTAGACTATTAAAAAGACTAAGTATTTCAACTGGCTTTATTATCATATCAAATGTGTCACAACATGATTATCTAGAAAAAAATAGATATTTAGAACTGTAAATAAAATGTTTACATGATAGAAAAAGTTCTGACTTTAATTAAAAAGGGGGAAACACTTAAATAACCAGGTAACCATGAAAATAAACACCAAGGTGTGAGCAGCTTGTGTCAGACCAGTCAATAACAAAACAGAAAAAAAAAAAAACAATCTGTCCTCATAATGGAGATGTCACCTGTTGCCCATCTACAAAAAGCCTTGCAAATGACTAATTGTGGAACAAGAACAGCAAGAAATGCATCATTTAGTCCTTATAACCAACATCAACTTTGATTAAGCCGCACAAAATGAAGTTGCTCAAAGGACAGAAAATAAAAATGCTGAAAACAACAACACTATATTACCATAATGCGTTTAACAACAAAACATAACTTTAATTATACTATAGTTATAATCAACCCAGTCAATTACAACATATTAAATGTGGTTGCAAATGAGTTATATTTTAAAAAGCAGCAGGGGGTTTTCAATGATCTGAATAGGGAGATATTAATAATGTTTCACATCAAGACCAGTATTCATACACCTATATTTTTAAATGAAAAAGTCTCTAAACCCCTGAATAAAAACACGCCTGACATTTAACAGACTCAGCTGATATGGTAAGGAAAAGTCGCCACACAAGGAACAAACAATCGAGACTAAATGAATGACTGAAACATCTGGGATTATATAAACATACTTTAGTGCTGTATGATGATATTAAATTCAGCAAGTTAAATGGTTTTCCTGTGATGTGCATAAATTATGTACAACCACTCTAGTTACACTAGCCGTATCATTTTAGACACTTTTTACATTCAAGAAACATAGAAAGTCAATTATAAATAAATAAATACCAAAATGCACGAACTTTAATTGTTTTCTTTAAGTTGATCGTTCATTTACGTCCAATATGTCCACAAAATTACCAACTACTGCAACACAGAATTAATGTCCGTATTAAAAGACCAATCATCAGTTTATGTTCAGATATTTTTACCCCTCCTCTAACTCATCTAAACTTCTAGCTACCAAATTTAAAGTAAACCTATCTAATGTTTTATCAAGTTCTGAAAATAAGCAACAGAGCGCGTGGATGGGCTAATCCAGACCATGCCCCCCAAGAGGCCTAACTGTAAACAGTGCTATCAGCGAAACGTTAGCTTAGCTGGTATTAGCGGCTAATTTTAAGTAGTTCAAACAACGTCTGGCCTTTGGTTTTATGCACATTGATAAGAAATTGGATTTTTTTTTTTTTTTTTACTTTTTAGCTGTGCAATGGCTAGCTTTGCACTACTTGCGAATATGTGGCGAAAAATGACGGTTGAGCTCTGCAAGCTGATAGCAGTGAGGGCAGAGCTGCATTTGAATTAGCCGAAGTGCGCTAGCTAGCGGGTTAGCCTCGATGGCAAGCTACTCACATTTCTTCAGCCACTTCATCCAATGGCGAACAATAAGGCCGTGGTGTTTCTTGTTTTCAATGCACCAAGATGAGAGTCCTTGTATTGACTCCATTGTGTTGGATACTCCTTGAAGCCGCCGGTCCAACGACGCTTCTAGTGCAGCGTTAGAGCTTCGGGGAGCCTGGCCACTTGCAGCCCCTGAACCGGCCGCCATCTTTTTAGCTCTGCTTGCAGATGATGGGGATGAAGGAGTTGCCGTAATAATGAAGACCCGCGGGTGAGGGACACGCCCCCGCGTTTTACTTTAGTCAGAACGCAAATATACGGTCAGTATCTGACAAAACTGCGTGAAGGCGAACTTGTGACAATGAAATGTGCTGAGTAAGTCTAAAAGAAATAAAGCTATGGACATCACGTTGGTTAAATTCATTTTATTGAAAGCGTTGGGTGTACAGTTACTGTGAAATATGGCTACAGCAAAGCTCCAAATTATCCAACTTCTTCCAAATAAAAATATATTTGAGAACTTGAACTTGAAGTGTGTCTGCAGAGTTCACATTATTCAGATTTTTTAAAATGTTTTGCACAGTTGCTATGCAGTTTATTCCTGAATTTTACTCAAGCAGATTTTATGAAGGTACGAACTTTAGTCACAAAACGCGAGTCATAGGACAGCCTAACACTTTATTATCATGACAAATGCTTCAGTATGAGTGATATTTGTCACTGTTCAATCCGTCTACAAAACAATAAAAGACCATAGCCTATCATCAAAGAAACCAACATGGACATACAAGCACCTGCTGCCCTATACACACTTTGATCAGTCACACGTTCCCACTGAAGCAGGTTTATTTTTCCACCATTTTTCTGGTCAAGTGTCTTAATTAAGCCAGTCCCTTCCCAGCAGTCATTAATGAGGGGCAGCTGGTTGTGAGGCAGTGGATTTGTAGACTGGAGGGTCAAAGTCAGACTGAAATGGAGCTCCACAGGAAGGTTTCAGTCATCTGAGCCTTCCAACACACTCTGGCTGAGAGCAAGATCCCAGTAGTGTTCTGTCCCGTGTTTTTTGAAGTGTTCTCTAGCCATGCTCTCTGTGGGGCACTGCTTGAACTTAATCTCCCCAAAGCTGTGCTCCTTTGCTGTACCCTGGAAAATCAAGACAAACAATATATTAAGCAAGAAAACCTCAATTGAGGATGCAGCAAAGAGCAAAATGTGTACTCACCTCCCAAATTAGCCAACATTTGTTGTTCCTCTTTGTATCATCATCATCTGGATCTATTTAATGCAAAATGGGGAAGAAAGAATTTAGTAATACTTACAAATAGCAGCATAGGTAAAACTGATCTTATATATTGGACCAAAATTTTTTTTTAAATAAAAGCAATTTCTCAGAGTGCATGTAGAGGAACAAGCTACACATTTATCATGCGTGTCAATAAAACTGATCATAATGAGGCTGCAGTGTTTTAAACCTTTAGCTAAGAGGATTTATATTGCAAATTTGACACTTTTTGGTGCTTTCAGTCACCTTGTGGTATTCTCCACTCTTTGGAGCCACAATAGAAACTTCAGTGTTGAAAAGCTGTTATGTGCTGCGCAGCAAAATCATTGGAGGCTTTAGGTGGGACATTAAGAGTGAAGAGATGGCCGTACTAGAGCCAAAGGAGTGTGTTTTAAAACAAATACATTTTATTTCCATTGTGGAAAAAAGACATTATTATAAAATGATCTAAAATAAGATTATAATATTCAGACATCCAGATTATTGGCTTGACCATAATGGTGACTAACCCCAGTGATAACCAGCTTTGTGATAAAGAAGGGTTACCTGGATACGGCCAAATCCAGGCCTCAAAGAATAAGTGAGAAAAAGCCAAGAGGTGGACCTTCATCTCTGATTTGCTCTATAGTCCTACATACTATGCTAATTTGCAATTGGGACTGGTGCAGACAAGACACCCAGTACAATCAAGAACAGTTCAGATTCCCAGAAACTGGAATCAGTTGTAAAACATGGAATATGGAGGAATTTGATCCTATGTGGTCAGATCTGTTATCCTCTCAAACTTATCCATTTTTCCAGAGTCTCAGAACAAAACTGGAGCCTTTTAAAAGTTTAAAACGATTCGTTCAATTTACTCCAGTGAAGCTGGCACTGCTTTTATTTTTTAAAACATTTTTCTCTACCCAACATTGCTTACGGTTATGAGGTCTTTTAATCGGGAATAATCCCTTCCAAATTAAATAATTCAAAATAAAAGTATTCTCCTTTGAGTTTACATGAAAATAAAAGGTTGACAAAGAAACACATTTATTTGCCTTCTATAAATTATGCTGTAGGGTTGAGAAGGGTTTTGATTGAACAGAAGGCGGACTCCACTTCCTGTTTCTTTTATCATGTTTACCATGGAAAACAACACAATAGGGTTCGTTTTCCATTAAGTTTGGTTATATTTTTGCAGTACCAGCTCAACATGAGTCTACTACTTATTTTTTTCCAGCAGCTAAGGAGCTCATGTGTGTCATCAGGAGTGGACAAAGTAATGAGCACAGAATGACCAGAATTAACTTAAGAGCAGAATGAGCGCTTACAAGACAGAGGAATAAATAAACTACAATTTAAAATGACAATATTTAAATTTGTTTTATAATACCTCATCATTGTCTATGTGTAATGACCAAAGGAGATTCCTTAAAATGTATTGAGATGAGCAGCTGGTAGTGATGAAGTTACATTACATTTTATGCTGCTGCACCAAAACTACAAGGTAAAGCGCACCAGCAAAGCAGTAAGTTAGCCTGGATCCTGTTTACCATCTCTTTTACTGTTGTGCTCCTCCCATTTGATTCTGTGCATCATCAGCTTCTTGAACTTTTTCTGGGATTTGGGACCTAAATGAAAGGGAAATGTGCAGTTAGAAAACTTAAAAACCAAATATAACCTCACAGTTATTATTATCAAAGCAACTTTTTTTTATCCAAACAGGTTAGACCAGCTTGGGGAAAGTTATGCCTTCACCCCCCAAGGTTGTGAAAAATGCATTTTTATAACAAAATCTTAACATATTTATTAGAAAGCCTGTAGGATGATGGAACAATGTTCTTACACAGTAAAATGCATTGGTTGATTTGGTAGTTTGGACACACTGTTTTCTATTGTGGTGACTATCACTACATGAGTTTGTCACAGTGTGCAACAAGTCGCCTAATTTGTCAGGATCTGTTTGACAAGTATAGACAAAAACAGGTTAAAAGATGACACAAAGTACCAACTTTATATGATAATATTAGTTTGATCATTGATTTGATATAATAAGATTGATTCATTTTATATATTGATAAAAAAAAATATCCATCTATATGTGACATGTGTGTGTGCAGTAGATGATCAGTGGTGTGAAGTCAGTGTAGTAAAAATAAAAGACTTGTGCTTTTAATGCCTAGGTCATACACTGAATAAAAAGAGGCCCAGATACATCAAGGCCAGGCGCTCTAATGAACAAGAGACACCCACTTGACACGCCAACCTATGACCAAAATAATTAAGTAGTTGTTCAATCTCCTCAGTGCAGACACCAGTACCCCTCTGAAAGCTGCAATTTTCTACAAGCAGCATTTTGAAGTAGAAACCTAAAAAAGCAAAGGGTACACTGAAATAAAGCCTCTGGACAACATGTCTAATGGCAGCTGCACACACAAAATGAAAAATGGCCCAAAATACTGCCGTTTAGGGGGGAAGCCATCACAAACCCACATTTATGTGAAAAAGAAAAAAAACTTGGTTTATTCCCTTTTTTATTTAATTAAAACAGCAGGTCTGACATGAAAAACTTTACCTCCTTCTACAACAACAAGATTGACGTCTTTGTGCAGAACCACTGTTCCTGTCAGGTAGAGCTGGTTGGCATTGGCCTCCACTTTAAACTTCTTTGCAGGGTTTTGCAGATAACGGATCCTGTATATCAAAGAAAACATGTTTCAAATTATTTTCAATCTATGACACAGTTCTCTGTACTTAAACTACATCATGAGCTCCTAACCTGTACACTGCAATGTGAACACCATCAGTGAGGTCTTCTTTTAACTTCTTGACCTTCTTCTCTTTTCTCTGCTCTGCTGTGAGTTTGCGAGCAGCATTTGCCTCCTCATGCGCCCTGCAAGCAGCTCATGAAATTAACAACAAGGAAATCTTTCAGCCCAAAAGAACTTTCAATCTTTAAAAAGGTGACAAAATAAATT
The DNA here is from genome assembly GCA_037177335.1 of Kiunga ballochi. Lineage (NCBI taxonomy): Eukaryota > Metazoa > Chordata > Actinopteri > Atheriniformes > Pseudomugilidae > Kiunga > Kiunga ballochi. The sequence goes on from JBAMIG010000006.1 coordinate 11,209,574, forward strand.
AAATGTTTTACTAACTTTTGTCTTTTGGCCATTTGTGCTCTCACATGAGCCTCGACTTTTGTGGGGTCCTGAACTGCCTCTGTCCCCAAGACTCTCATCAGGTTGGAGATGCGCACTATGAATAATATGAATACAATAAACAATCAGCTACAATCTGTTTATTGCAGCAGTTCAAGGCTTTCTGGTGTTAGCCATTTGTATACGCCAACCTTTGGGTTCTGGTGGAGGCATCAATCCTAGACGAACCTTCTCCTGCACTTCTTTTTGTCCCTCTCTCCGTGTCTGTCTTCTCAGCTTCTTCTGTTCTTTTTTTGTCAAGTATACTCCCAGCGTTACTGGTTTATCTGTGTCAACTAAGGGGACAAATTAAAGTCACATAATGTGTAACTGCTAGCAGTGGGGTAAATACTGTGAGGACATTTTACAGGATTAGTGGAAACTGAGTTAAATAAGCCTGAAATGAGGCAAATTCAGGATTTTCAGTTTCAGGAAGCGGGTTCAAGTAAACCAGAGTAGGAGAGTGAACTCCAGCTTGTTTCACAAAGAAGGTTAAGTTTAACTCTGAGTCAGTTGCTATGGTAACAGTGTCTCTGAACCTAACCTGGTCGGGAGCAGGTTTTGTTCTGGAAAGCCTGAGTTTATCTCAGTCTCCTCCTCTTTCAGAAGTACTGCACTCAGTTTCCTTCCTCTCTGTCAGTCTCATGTTTTGCGAACATGACGTGTCCGTTTATTGACGAAGAGACAAATGATATTTGATAGAAATTGGTTTATAATTTCAAATATGTAGTTACGTAAATTTGAGAAGAAAGAGGTCTGGCACTGGAAAACTTATACTGCGTACTTGTGCTGTGGAAATCAAAAGACCATTGTCCCGTTGTTCAGCAAAAAAAGAGACCATTTTACTTATATATATATCTTTTTGTTTGGCCCATTGATGGACACGCGACCTATCCAGGCTGCATGCCGCCTCTCGCCCGTTGGACTGCCCTCCACCCCCACCCGCAACCCCGTTCAGAGAATAAGCGGTAGAAAATGATGATTGGATATATCTGTATTCTTATTTCTTTATGTCTGTACAGCAAACTTACAGTGT
>JBAMIG010000006.1:11239845-11258478 GCA_037177335.1 Kiunga ballochi
GATATTAGTATTAAATGTTATTCTTTCAGAAAATCACCATTAGGTTCACATGAAATAAATAGAATGAGAAGAGATCAAAACAGATACTTTAGGAATTCTTCTGTTATTTTTATTTCCAGAGGAAACCAGCTGGACCTATATGGGTAAGCACACGTTTACTATCATCTTGTTTTTAACAGTACAATTTTACACATATTCAAACCAGACTTATGGAGTAATTTTAAAAAAAGTCCCTATGTGGAACAAACAAAAGGGTGGTAATCTGATTGTAATTTATAATCTGAAGCAAAACTCCCAAGTCCTTTAAAATCGGGGACAAAAATCCTAAAGTCAAGCCAGAAGTAAAGAGGAATCTAATTTTACTACTGGAGTGAAAGAAAACTTTTTTATTTTGCATAAACTTATTGCATTATTACTAATACAAAAACGTGGGGAAGTTTTTTCTTAAAAAATATACATAAACAATGACATTTTTAATCTTTCCTCCACTGGACAAATGAAACCATCAGGGTTTTGGGAACTTTTTGTTTTAGTTGTGTCTTTCTCCTCATATCTCACCCACTGGGTGCCCCTCTGTTTTCTGCTCCTTCCCTCTCTGTATTAGTTACAGTTCAGCAGGCTGGCATGAGCACAGCAGCCACACAGAGATGATGAAGGGCTGCACGGTGACAGAGAAGAGAAGAGTAAGAAAAAGACAGTGAGAGGCAGGCGGAGGGTGGCAGGTGCATAAGTATGAGTATATGGACAAAGTGAGGGAGATGGGACGAGATGAGGCAAAAGCATACCAAATTGTGCTCTGTATTGTTGCATTGCACAATAACCTATGTGTTTATTGTGTTGTTGACACACACTGGCTGCCTGTGTGGTGGACAATGACTGTGCAGGAATGAATGAGGCTCACAGATGTATTCAGGAGGGTAAAACTAACATTTAGTTCAGATGGAATACACAGCAATTTTTGGAGACAGTGCCTGGAACCAGTTGGTGCCCATAAATGTCTGTTTAGGCATTATTATGGTGGACACATTGGTGTGTGTGTGCTATCCTGTGCTGTAGCAACTTGAGCGACATGCTGAATTAGTTTTCACGGCAGTTGAATGACTGGATTAGTGTGTTCGGCACGCTGTGTAACACTGCTCTATGTGATGCTCACAACTACTGAACTACAAGCTGAGGTGCATAGGCAGTTTTCTTCTCCACAACATTGTTTCTGCACGGTAGAGAAGAATTATACGCCTCATCGTACTTCTCAGCAAGGAGATCTGTACGTGAGAGGTGCTGCAGAGCGGGTGCAAAGGGTCAGAATATCCGGCCTCTGGTTGCTATGGTGCGATCCATGGCAACCAATTTAAAAACTGGGGGACTCATTTTTGAAGCATATTTGTGATGCGGGGCAGAGTGGGGGTGAGGGAAATAGGGCAGATTAGAAGGAGTAGGTGCAAGTTATGGACACAAAGAATAAAACAAGAAAAGATGCTGAATCGTTGAAATAAAACGCTTTTTCCATATCTTTGTGTGTGAGAAAAATATAGGATTTAGGGGAAAACCTTGATGGGTTATGATATGCTTCAACCAAGCAAATGCAAATATGTGATGTGCATTTCTGTAAGTAAAATATAACAATTGTGCATTTTTTCCATCTATTTGCAATTTATTTTCAAGTTCTTTGTTTGTTCATTGTTACTCTCTTTTTTCCTGTATTTTTGTCACACATGTAAGCATTCCAGTCCTTTCTGTATTCAGTGAACTCAGGCCTCAATCGGTACCACTTACTCTACTTTTTTTTTTAAAAGCATTCTTACAGTCTTAATATTTATCTATATGCTTTTCTTTTAATAATACATCTTTCCATTATTCACCATGTTTGTAGGTTCATTTAGTCATATTTTAGGGCATGAAAAAAGCTTTTTTTCAGAGGCAACTGAGAAGTTCTAGCACTTTTACAGTATGATTGTCAGACTGATGTAGCATGTCAGCCAACCAAGATTGTGCAGATACAGTTTAGTTTCTGGAAAAAAAATCATGGCAAGTGTGTGCAGAAAATCATTGTCAACATGGAGTTACTCTCTGCCAAATAAAATAAAAAAAATAAAAGAGGCAAATATAGAAACATATCATTTGTGCTTTGTTTTACTGCTGTTTACTCAAGCATGTTATCAGACACAACCTTTCTATAAAATATGCATTTCCTTACATTTATAGATTTCACTAAACACAATGAACATGCATATGAGCCTGTTCAACACATCATTGGATATATCCCCTCACTGTAGCTAAAATGCACTCTTTTATGAGAAGACCATCACTTGTGATTTAGGTTCTTTTCATAGTTAAATTGTTTTCTGGTGAAATGTTTATATTGCTTAAATGAAAATTAAATTAAATCTGAGATGGAACAGATGTCCTCTTTTAGCATTCCCAAAATGTGATTAATTTGTTTTCCTTTACTTTATTATTTGTGATTCAGAAAATAACCTAAATGTATCCTTTAATCACACCGAGTCCAAAAGAGATCTGAGATAGAAAATACCGTGCAATCACAGAATTATGATATTATTCATGGTGATTTTTACCTATAAAACATTAACTGACTCTGTTTTTCCTCATGCTGCCGCTATACTCATTCACAGTCTTATTACCTCCCATATTGATTACTGTAACGCTGTCTTTTTTGGCTCCTCTTAAAGGTCCTTCCAATAAGCTGTAACTGGTTCAGACCTAAACCCCTCATATCACCACATTACTCCTTTATAACAGCAACTCTTCTGACCTTCTGACATTCTGCCATATCTAAACTCCTTCTCTATACATTCAACCTCATCCTCCATGTCCATCTGACATCCTTCACATCGGCAGCCCATCTTCCTCATCTTCACTGTCCCCCTGCTCAATCCAGGAGGATGGGGAGCAGAGTCTACTCATTTTAAATTATTTAAAGCTATTCATGTTTTTCCTTTTAGTTATTTTAGTGTATTTTGTGTTGTTTTTATTTTCATTGGGTTCATTTTAATGTTGTTTATAATCATGTAAAATATTTATGAAGGAATCTTCAAAATGACCTTTTAATAAAAAGGAATTATTTATTATTGTTAATTAAATATTTGCATGATTTTTATATATGTTTATAACATATAGCATCACTATGAGGCTGAGAGTATAACCAGAATAAAGTGGGATGATTGTCCTGCTTAATTAGAGCCTGATCAATGGAGGCTTTTTACTGAACGACTGGGAGTCAGCGGGGTGTGTGATTGGGTGACATCTTTGTTTCTATTTGTTCTCTGTCAAAGGCTTGCTTGGTCAGGCTGAGTGGTCGGAGCATTTCCCTGCCTGTGGTGGTACCTCCCAGTCACCTGTAGATGTGAAAACCACTCAGACTAAATATGACCCCAGTTTGATTCCAGTGATGCCGCTTGGCTACAGCCAGCACGGCAACCAGCCCTTCACTTTATTCAACAATGGACACACTGGTAACTATGGCAGCTCGCTGATTTTCTTTCCCCTTTATGACCCTCTGGTGTGTATTCTAACAGCTTGCATATTATGCTCCACTCCATTGTTACCTGGCAGCACACTTTTAATCCTCAGTAAGCAATGAGATGACATTTTTGTGCATACTTTCAGAAAAATCTACTTTTTAACATAGCATTTAATTTTCTCTTCACCAGTGATCATTGAGCTGCCAGACTGGATGGGACTTAGGGGGCTACCGTGGCTCTTTTCAGCCATTCAGCTGCACCTTCACTGGGGCAATGGCGGCTCAAGTGATGGGGGAAGTGAACACACCATTAATGGGCAGAGTGCCGATGCAGAGGTATAAGCACATCTGGCTGTAAATCATACAAAGTGAGAGCTATATAAAACACAAATATGTACAAAAACATAGCTGAAAATGTCTGATAGTTAGTTCTTCTGTGAAAAGTCAGTTCTTTCCTGCTTGAACAATTTCTTTCAAGAATTAAAATAAATGTAAGTGATGTAATGAGCTGATGTCATATTTATTTGCTGGTCTGGATTATTCTTCTGCCAAAGCAGTAAACATTCAACGCTTCAAGAAAAATGTAACATTATTACATTTTATTGACCCCATTTGAAACTGAATGTCATGTTGCATATTATGAATAGATAAAACATTACAGTTATGAGTTATGTGACTAATAAATAATCATTTAATCTGGATGGGTTGTAAAGTGTCGAGACAAAAACTTAATTTAAAGCTGTTAGACTGTGCTCCTTTCTGTCTTTCTTTTCCTGCTTGCTTCCCTGCAGCTTCTTTATCTTTGTCTTAGCTCTGGTTTATAACGTGAAACTGGAAAAACTCATGCCACATCAGTGATCGTCAGCAGAATAATGAGAAAAACTAAAGGAAGGATTTTTTTTGTGGATTATTTAAAAACTAAAAAAAAGAAGGAAATGACACAGCAGCAAATAGTGGAAAAAGTGGATAAGATGTGATAGGAAAGGTGTGTAGGGGGGAAGACGAGCACCTCACCACCTGAATCCCTCTCGATCTGTCAGCTGTGCCAACAAAATGTTTTTCCTGAGAAGATAGACTGGAGCAAAAGGGGTTTACAGTTTTTGACACAAAGTAAGTAAGAAATTTAGGTTTGGTTACCTATTTCTCCACCTAATATTGGTGATGTAGTATAAATAATAGCAAATTCTGGCTTGTTATATTTACTACATGCAGCATTAGGACTTGCAAAGATCCTGCATCCATAAAATAGGCGCCGCAGCTTGATGTTTGGGTAATATTTCTACAAATGTATGCTAAAATCTACTGCAATGTTCTCCTGTTGATTTTCCCTCTTGCTTAGAGTTTCTTGGTGGATTGGATGATTGTACTCTCCCACAGTTAGAAGGCAAAAAAAGACTCAGCCATTTTAATGCTTTACTGTTTCACGCTGTCTGGGACTTCAGCAGAATCTCCATATGCAGCTTCAGCCTGAACAACTTTCTCATCATACTGGTCACCAGCCTGATCACATTTTGTGGCAGGATGGCATCCCATTATTTAAGCTAGAGATTATGAAGGTCAAGGGGTGGTTGTACTGGACATACTAGCACTTATATAAAGTAATAGTTCATTTCCAAAAGTGACGTGCTTTAAAACCGATCAGTCACACAAAACACAGAGCATGTGCAGGATAAACACAGGACATACAGCTTTACCTATAGAAGAGAAATAATTAATCAAACACACATCTTCTTACTTTTTGTGGTAAAAGTTTAGTTTAGACTAAGTTAATACCAAATAAATAAGGAAGAAGTTAAACCTGTGGTTGTGAAAATGAAAGGTCTTATTTCTTAGACTTTATCTGTCAGGATGAAATAAAAAAAATTTGATCTGTACTGAGTTTTAAAATTCATTATTAAATCAGAAAAAAGTGACACAGTTGCCAATCTTCAAGGGAAAGACACCCCATATAGTCTACCCCATATGAAATCCTTTTTATTCAAGAGTTTCATTCAAATCATTAATAAATCCTAGAAATACAAAATGGTGAATTTTCTCTTCACAATCAGTAAATAACAGAATGACTGATTACTGAAGGGGAATGTTTTCATTATCTCCTTTTAACTCACAGTTGTGAGGAAGTAAGGATGATGGAGGGTGTGCTTTCTGTCTCTTTCACTCATCCGCATGCTCCTCCTTTTGCTTTTAGCTCCACGTGGTGCACTACAACTCTGAGCTCTACCCAAACATGTCGACAGCGATGACACAGAAAGATGGCTTGGCTGTTTTAGGAGTTCTTATTGTGGTAAAAAAACAAACAAACAAACAAACAAAAAAAGTATAGTAGTTTTCATGTTATTTCAAGTCTGAGGTTTTGTTTCTTAGACAGGTGAAGAGACGAACCCAGCATTTAACAACATCCTCAACTACCTGAGTCGCGTCAGACATGCAGGTAAATCTCTATCTAGTGTTTAAAGCCACATTTTCTCTATTGTTGACATGCCCGTATGTTTTATTAAGTAATATTCAGTTATTAAAGTGCTTAGTCATTTAAAATATTTAAAGGAATTTCCCACTATGCCTTGCAACAGTGACAATGAAATCACATAGCTTAAACTACTTTAACTAATTTTATTTTCCATCAGACCAGAAGGTCTTCATCCCAGCCTTTGATGTTCAGTCTCTGCTCCCTAAGGACCTGGGACGCTACTATCGATACAATGGCTCCCTGACAACACCCCCCTGTTACCAGAGTGTTATGTGGACAGTTTTTCATGAAAGAGTTCAAATCTCAAAAGCGCAGGTCTGTTTCAAACATGCCAACATGCCAACCCATGTTCCTCAAGAAAAAGTCATTCTGAGTCAGAAGTCATCTTACACATGCAACATTGATATTAACAGACAAGCTCTATTTGTGTATGTCTTCTTAACCATAAATTAGGGGAAAATCAGCTTAAATTGATATGATTAAGTTTTCATGTGAATGGTTATTTTCTGTCTCTGTGCTCTGATGCCATTACTAATCATTTTACCATATTTTCCAGCAAAATATTCCTGAAGGAGATCTGTGCTGAGTTCAGTTAGCAGTCTTGGCTCGGTAGTGTAATGGGTTTCCATCTCCTCCCTCCAGCTAATGAAGATGGAGACAATACTTTACTCCAGTAAAGTTGAAGAACAAGAGAAAATGCTGCTTCAGGGCAACTATCGGGTCACACAGCCGCTCAACCACAGAGTCGTCTTTGCCTCATTCTCAGCAGGTTAGAGAGGATAACTGGAGACCATTTTCTTGCATTTGAAGAACCCTTTAATTTCTCCATTGCCCTGCTGCTTATCTGGAGTTGGATTGAGGGAAAGCTGCCAAAGCAGGAAAGCATAGATTTCACTAACTCCTAACCCATTTACCATCTAGTATAAGGAGATCCCAATGTGCTTCAATGCCATCTCATTCACTACCCAGGGCCTGTAACTGTAGGTGAGTGTAGGAGGTCTTTTGGCTACTTCTTACCATGGCAGATGCATCACTTCAGATGTCGCTCCGCATCATTGCCTCCCTCTTGAACAAAACTCTTTAACTATAATGTCAGCGTGGGAGTGTTCCAGCATAACACTGGAGTTCCTGGTACTTAAGCTCTCCAACACTTTGTCCAAGGACTGTAAAGAGAGTGGATTCTCTGAACTGCTGCAGGCAAAAACAACAGTCAGTACTATTCTCAACCCCTGCCATCTCCATGTAAAGGTAGAAGGAGGTTATCCTCTTGTCCACCGGGGTAAACCCAGTGTGCAGGGAAAAAGTCAGGGGCTAATGACTATGTCCACACTTGCTGAGCTTGCTGAGAGAAAGAGGATTCAGCTCCTCTTTAGGATTCTGGTTTCAGAGCTTGAGCTGTGTTTTGAAGTGTGTCCAACTATATTGTCCCAGAACAGCTCTATAACATTCACCAGGTCAGACTACTTCCCCATTAGAGAGGTGTCCTTCCATGTCTCCAGAGCTAGATCTGCCGCTGACGATTGGACTGTCAAAGCTCACACAATTTGTTGTCACTCAGATCACACTTATCTGACCCTAAAGCCCTCCCACAGATCCATGGGTTGAGCCAGACCAGGCACATGGGCAAAAGCCAGGCTTCAAGACACTTTCCTCCATGCCCCACCTCCAGAGGGTGGCTTTAATTTAATATAAACATTTTTTTACTACTAGCACACAAAATATGTCTAAAGGAGATTAGCAGATGAGTTACTTAGAACTATTTTTGGCGGTTCAAAACTTCAGTACCAGCTCTACATTCATTATTCTTTCATATGGAACAGCTCTCGTACATGCAGCCTTCTCTGAACTTCATTGCTGCAGCTCCTCAGTGCTTCTGTAGTGGTGTATTGCAATAGAAACCTGCTTCTGTTCCATGCAGTCTGAAGTTATATATTTTACAGGACATGCAGAGAGTGGAGAGAAGTGTAGGAATATCAGCAATGACTGAAGCAAGGGTCAATTGAAGGCAAAATCTGAAATACAGAGGAAAAATGGAAATAGCAAGAAAAGCTGTGTTTGTGAGCTGATTAGAAAAAGGATTTGCAAAAGTAAACACTGACTCTATTGTTATTACACAAGTCTAGCGGACAAAAGGCGAGAGGAAAAAGAGACAGGGAGGGAGACAAAGACAAAGGAGAAAGAATTTGTGTAGAGTTCTCATTGTGATGAGTGACTGAACTGGAAGGCCTGTAATTTCAGTGTTGCTTTTAAAGACAGCGAGGCTAAAAGTTACAGTATCCCCAAACAACAGATTCTACTGACTTTATTTATTTTTCACTGATCTGATTGTTTAAAATATATTGGTTTTTTTGCAGAATCAGGGAAGGAGCTCTCCTCAGGTAAGAAAAAAGATTATTGTGAGTCATATTTAACTTAAAACAGTAAATGTCTTACCAATAAAGCTGCAAATATTACTTATTAAATTATTAACTAGATGGTTTTATGCTTCCTTGATTTACAGGTGAAGTCACAGCTATAGTGATAGGAGTGATGTGTGGATGTGTGGGCCTGGCGGTAATCATTCGCTTCATCGTGAAGACAATACGGTAAGAAGTCACGGTTCACACAGAAGCCGGGTTCCTCTGAGAGGGACATAAAGCTGATCACTCTGCTGCTTTTCTTGTCTGACGTGTCTTTTCTCTTGGCAGATTTTTTAAACTCCTTCACCTTGAAACAGTGGTGGTAAACAGGTGGTTTACCTGATCTTATAACTGACAAGGATGAGTTTATTTTTTCTGCTTAATTCTTAGCTTATAATTGAACTAAAAACAATACATACAACTGCAACAAAAAGTACACATCCATTCAGTTTTGAGGTTTTTCATATCTGGACATGATAAAAGAACATATCTGGTCCTGACCTGGTCTGAGAACCAAACAGAGCTAGCAAACCAAACAACATGGTTCAGTGTTTTTACTGTATTGTCATAAACCTACACGCTAACCCAGAGCGTTAGAGCTAAGAGCTCTGAGGGGAAACTCTTGAATAAAAATAAATGAAAAAAAAACTTTAAGGATTTCACATGGGGTAAATTATCTGGGGTGTCTTTCCCTTGAAGATTGGCAACTGTGTTGAGAGTTTTCCTCCTCAAACTGTGTTGTCCTGTCACTTTTTTCTGCTACAACACACAGCTCATGCAGAACTTTATAAGTAATTGGGGAGGTCTATTTTGTTATAGCAGGATGTAACCTAAAACCTACAGGACAATAGCTCTATAAAGATGAGAGTTTAAGATGGACTCCAGTTTATTTAGAAATGACCTTTTAATCCTTTTCAAATCTATCAGAAACAACTGCTAAAAACCTTTTTATGTCCTACTTGACTTGTTTTAACAAAGACATGCCTGCATGCTCCTAATCAGAAAGCTGCTGCTTGTATAAAAGTGCTCACACTTGCTGATTAATCATGGGCTTTGTAAAGCAGTAGGCTACCTAAAGTTGATCTGAGGCTGCATTCACCTCACGTAGGACAGACGAACGATCCACATTTTTAATGTGCGCACGTGTTATCAAAAAATAATCTCAATATATAAAATGTAATATCTGTCAAAGTGTGTGTACTTTTTCTGCACATTCTTAAGTGAGGTGTTATGAAACAGCGTTTATCAGCTGTGCAGATCAAAACTAAATATGAAAAGACATCTTTACATTTTATACAGACCAGTTAAGCAAAGGCTTGGTTGCATTTCTAACTCACTTGCATTTCTGTATTTATTACACCTGTAAGGTGTCACACATTGTGTTGTATATTTGGTTGCAGTAAGTAATGTACATGTAAACACTATATTCTTATCCACATATCCATCACAGAAGTCAGACATTCACATAAAGCACAGCAGGAGGTTTTGAACCCTGAGCTTAGATGTAAAACACCTCTCCTGGCTGTTTGCTTGATACTGTATTTCTCTCATTATTAACAGATTAAATGAAGTTCTGGGTTTCTCCCATGTTCTAGCTGTGATTTTACATCTCTAATGATTTCAACAGTTCCCAAAGTTTTCATGGATGCTCAAACACAACCTTTAACCACAACATTAAAACTACGTACTTCACCATGCATAGTCCTACCCTTCATCCCAAAACAACTCTACTGGTGCATGAACTCTGAAGGTATACTCTCAGCTGTGTGTTGGGGCTTCTATGAATCACTTTATTTCCCCAAAATGAACTTCAAATGCTCGATTGGATTATATGGGAGGACTTTTTGAGGTCAAGTCAGTTTTGACCTTTTTTGTGCTGTGACCAGCTCAAAAATGCCATCCAGGGGATGTTATCTACAATTAAATTTGTGTAAGTGGAAATAACATCTACATAATTCTCAGGTAGCTTGAATTGTTGTTAGTGTCTCTGTGTTGCCCTGTGATGGACTGGTGACCTGGGACAGGCTCCAGCTTCCCTGAATTGGATTAAGCAGTATAGAAAAGGAATACATGAATCTCAGGTGTTCCTGTTGCTTCTTAGCCAAAAACATTAATCTGCCTTTACTGGCTTGGTCTACACATATCTGACCTCCAACATGGTCAGCTAGCATTTCTCCATGGTCATATGTGTCATGTGATCATTGTTGCTTGTGACTGATCCGTATCTGTGTTTTATTCAGCTCCTTGGCTTTTATTTTGGGCTTGACTCGTAAATATAATTTACCACCAAACTGACATTAAGAAGACCTTCTCAAATTGGCTTTTTTATTTTAATATAAAATAATTATGATAATTTCTTGGGTGTCCCTGATCAAGCTTTGGGAACTGATGTTTTTTTTTTGTTTAACATTAATCATTCATGTGCATTCATTTTAAAATGTCTTCTCCACCCCCTCTGTCCAGCCGCTCCGTCTGATGAGAGGTGAGGGGGTGGCAGGAATGAGGTTTTAAGATATTTTGCACAAAGTCTCATTTTTTAAATATTAATTCCAAGATCTTTATTTCTGTTTGGGTCATGTGATTCTTTCTCTTGATCTCGTAACAGCTCTTCCTCTAGCTGGGACGTCCTGCACAACAACCGACCGGCTCCCATGCCAAGGTTACTGTTCAAAATCATGACCTCTAACCTAAATTCCTTCCCAAATCTCTTTGTTTTCATTTCAAGTCACACAAACTCTTTGGGTAGACTTTAACACCTCTTTCATAATGCTCATAAGTAAGACGTTTAGCTAGTAAATCAGTGGTGAAAATACACTTTGATATGAATGACTACAGATAATATGAACTGAAGGGAGAACTAAATCAGATAACACTTTATTATCCAATAAAGGTTTGTATTTAAAGCAAAGTGGTGACAAATAAACAGTGAAGTATAACATCTTATTGTCATTTTATTCAGTGTATGATTCACTTATGTGTTGTTGTGTTAACTTTTGGTGAAGATGTGCCTCGTGCCCCTCAAATGAATCCCAAAACATGCCCATGTGTTCAGGGACAAATGAATATATTAGTGGGAAAACCTGCTTATTTGGGGTATTGAGGGCAACACTTAATGTTGCTGAGCCAGACATTAGTAACCAGTGAGACTACAGCTTACCCTGCATTGTGTAGCAAGCGTTAATTCACTTAAATGTCATTGACATGTTTATTCATTCACATAATGTCAGAATTAAAATTATAATTACTTGAAGAAATTATGTTATAGTATTGTGAATTAACAAAGCTGTAGTAAGATAGAGGCGTCCCTGTAACACCTTACCCTAAAGTAGGCCTACCTGTATTAATCAGACTTCCTGATTGTACTAATTACACTAACATATCAGCTACATGGTTTTCTCACACTGTGTTTAAATGTTCTTGTAGTCTTGTTGTAAATGGTTGCTAATTGTTTGTTTAGGTCCTTAAAACAGGGCTTAAATGTGACATTTTAATATTTTAAATGTGTTTTTGTTAAACAAAGGGGAACCTCTTCTGGATAATGTAAGAAGTGCAATACAATTTAGACAGGTTTTCGGCAAATACAATGACTCAGTATGGATAACTTTAGCTCCTTTATGTTCCAGGATAAATGAACCAGAGAAAACAAAAGAAAAAAAACAAGACCTGGCTCTAAATACGACCTCGGAGGCTGATAAGAAGGAAGAGTCTTCACAGTCCAAGCAGACTGAGCCATAGCACCGCTCTCTTCAGGCTGGAAAAACATACTCATTTTTTAATTGACAGGTTTGTTTTTACTGATTCATGTCTCCTCACAGGACAAAAAGCAAACATGATTTTTCTCTTTCTGTTCCAATATGAATAAAAAAGACAAAAAGAGACAGAAGTATGGAAAGTGGTCCACAGAGCGTCTGTCATGACTTTTGTCAAAAATTATTCCCTCTTAAAATCAGTTTTAGTAAAACCACGTCCTCTTTTCTGCATGTGAAACGTCATGTTTGCTGGTTTATGTTCAGGCATGGCTGCGACATGCCTTAGATAAATGAAGGATTTGTGTAATTACTCAATGGAATATATATTTGATTGTTTTTGTTGTTGTTTACCTGGCTATTATTTTAATTTTATTTCTGGAGGCACACGTGAAATTTAATATGTTTATTTGTCAATTATTTAGAGACAGTTTTATTTGATTTTTCACTAAAAAATATTAAAAGAAAACAGACAATTTGGTTTGAAAGCACACAGCAGGTAAAAATTTTTTGTAAATACAGATGTTTAAATTCCTGCATCAGAATTTAAATCAACAAATGATGTAAATGGATGGAGTTATATTTACGTATCTGCCTTTTTATTTCAATTCAGTAATGCCGTTTATTGAGTTGTAAAGAGGATTTTGGGTGCGCATATCATCTTTATCTGTTTTTTTTTTTCATTAACGTGTCAACTTGAGCACCGCATTAAAGCACTTGAATGTCAAACACGGTTTGATTTCTTCTTTCCAACATGGCACAAGATCCCACTTAAAGGAAGGGTGGGAGATCATGGAAAAATGGTTTGAATAAGCTAAATTAGGAAAATACATCATTACAAAGTCCAGGCAGAAACAGCTTGTTCTGCAGGAGAAGGACAGGACAGATGGTAAGGGAGTTTTATAGACATGTCATCATCCAATCGTTTAGAAATGGTTGCTTAAAACCATCGGCTGGTGTTTTTTCAGTCCGGTCTGTTTCACAGCTGACTAAATGTTTGTGTTTTGTGTTGGAGTTATTTAATTAGTCTAGTGTGAAGCGGATTTTAAGCAACAGAGTAAAAAAGCTCGAGGAAAACATTTCCTACCCTACCTTTAATGATTCCATGTGTAAAATGTAAAACTGTTTGGCACTTCTCCCTGTTTTCCTCTGCCTTCCTTTTCCTGTGCCCCTGTCACCAGCTATATTTCTATCTATTAATATTTGTGTTATTTTTGGTTTTATGCTTTTGATGAATACTATCCAGGTCAACTGGAGTCAATCTTTGTCATCAAACATAAATAAATATTTTTTCCAAATAAAATGCTACAGAAATGTTTTTGTACAGTATTGTATCAATGGCTAATCACTGTGTTAAAAATAGATTAACACATCAGAAGAACAGCAAGGTTTGAGGGTTTAGGTGGGTAAATAACCACGTGTTACCCTTAAAGCAACTCTTTTGAACAACTTAATGAAGCCCAACCCCTCTTCTGTCCTGCCTTTTCTCTAAGCTCCCTTCTATTTGGTCTTGTCTCATCACTAAGTCTGTTTCTCTTCTTCATGTCCACCACTAATGTCCGTTAAAATGCTCTGTGTTCTTTGTTCTTGGCAGCTTGAACCTTTGCTTATGCTGATGTGTGACGAGATGCCATTACACAAAACACATTTATCACATGATTCCTAAAGCTGGACAAAAAGGGTGTGTGTGTGTGTGTGTGTGTGTGTGTGTGTGTGTGTGTGCAAACCAATGACAGTTCTAGGATCACCAAAATGTGCAAAATGATTTAGAGGCAAGGAGAAAACTAGTGTTGCTTTAAAACCAGTCAGACTTCAGCTTGCAGATTCTAGCAGCTGTGTTTAGCGGTGTGCTTTCTTTGTAATATAAATTATGTCTGAAGCCTTTTCCTCCCTCTGTATTATTATTATAGTTGCATTACTATCAAGCATTGAGTGGCCATGTTGCTTTTACTGCAGTATTTTATTGTAATAGCCTATATTTAAAAATCAAAACTATTAATCTCGTTGCAATTTAGTATAAATAAACTATAAACTAAGATTTGTTGCTGACATTGGAAAGAATCTAAGCTGTTATTTAAAAGTTTCCGGAAACCAAATAACTTCTTTTCAAAAAAAGAAATTCAAACAGAATTGTGAGGTATTGTATTTATTTACATACTTATTCTCAAGGTGACCATAAAACAAAACAATGTTTCTGATGTCTTTCAGTCAACTTTTAATTTATTAACACAAGTCTCATGGGCATCAAATTGCCAAATAATGTTAAAATCCTAAGTTAATTATAAATAAGTCATAACAGTACCTGCCAATAAAATCAGACAGAAAGAAGCACTTAAGTTAGTGTTTAAGAACATTTAAAAATGAAAAGTAGGCTAATTAAAACTTTTTCTTCGGTCTTCAGTGAAAAGAAATGGATCTATTGTGAGCGCGAGCGCAGCCATGTGGCCAGAGGTATGTAATGCAGAACACTCCCATGATTCCTTTCCCTCCGTGGGGAAGTGAAACTGAAGGGCAATAGAAAGGACAAACATCTGAAGCTACCTCCTTTGTGGCTCAGAGGAACCTCTGCTATTGTTTAAACAAGGTAAGGAAGTTCCTGCAGCTGTTCACATCTTCTTCTTCTTCTTTCGTGTTTAAAAACAGCACGTGAACACAGCTGTAGCTCCGCCAGCCTCTTCTATTCACTGGATCGTGTGTTTTATACCGCTTAAAATAGTGCAGGCATCTAAAGAGCTTGATTTGATGGTTGTCTTTACACCGCAGGACTTGTGGATAATGGCCCCCTGCAGAGCTGTTCTCTCTCTCGCTGTGTGCGTCCTACTGGGCTCTGGGTTTTTAGCATGTGCTAAAAATGACGCTCCCTGCGAGCCCTCCAAGTGGAACAATGGCCACAAGATATTCCTCAAACGCCACGTCCCTTCTGGATCTCCAAATTCTCTCGACCAGAACGAATGGCAGAAGTTCATCATGAGCTTTGGGAACTGCAACAGACCCACTCAGTCGTTCCTCAATCCAGATGACCTGGAGAAGGTGAAAGCTGTCTGCACAAACAGAGGAGGGAAGGTGTATAAGGATAACCTGTGCATCAGCCAGCAACCTTTTACCTTTGTCACGGTGAGGAGTGAACCAGAAACCTGTGGGATCAGAAAGGTCACCAGGGAGACCAAACATTTGATCCTGGCCTGTGAAGTGTTGGAGAATCAGTGTGTGCCAGTCCACTTTGAGGGAAACCCAACAGATCTAAAGCCCAACAACAACGCCAGAGGCTGCCAGGACTCACAGAGAAGAAATCACGCTCCCAACTCTAAAACGTCATGGATCTGGTTGTTGTTGGCTCTTTTTATTGTTGCTGAAAGCTTTTAACAGGCATTTAATCATAATTCGATGAGCTAAAAGTGACTGTTTATCTGAGGGAATTTTTACACCCCAACCTGATGTTTAATTAATTTCACCAGAATCTAATTTAAAACACATCAGCCCAAATTTAAAACCATATCCATTTTTAAAAGATTTATTTTTGTTACTGAGGTTTCTGCTTTTTTATGTGCCTGACAGTGGTTAATCTTAAATTTGTACAAATATACTGTTCAGTGTTTTGAATGTTCCCTTTTAAGAAGTATTACAGATCTCAGGTGTAACAGGTGTAACAGAAGATAATGTTTTAGAAAAAAAAAAAACCTTTTACTTTATTCCAGTTGGTGTTCATGTGTTACTGCAAAGCAAAAAGAGCAAAATTGTGGTGCCAGAAATTAAAGTTGGCAAGTGATGGATTTAAGGACCAGGGAAATTCAAGACTCCTTCATGCACCTTTAACTCAGTGATACTGTTGGGGATATTTTAAGGGGACTGAAACCTCCCTAAATATTCATTGTCACCCCCCCCCCCACCAAGATATTGTAAATATATTTATTTCCAAGCTGTCCTTGAATGCAGCTGGGACCCTGTAGCAGCAACAGTATAGCTGCTCATCTCTGTTCTCAGTTTCATGCAACAAAGTGACACTGCTAATCCCATCAGCTATCAGTTTGGTTCATCAGGTTATTTAACTCCAGCTGCACATGAACACAACACCACAAGTCTGTTTGGAGCTAAAATGGATTTTCTAGGAGGAAAATAAATAATTCCTGCTGGTAGGAATTGAAGGCAATATTTTGTACTTATTTTGTCTAGTTTTATAAGTCATTCATTATCATTTACTTAAGGAATAAGTCCTCAGGATGAGTATAGTTTGATGTTCTTCAGTCAGTCTACCAGCACAGAGCAACCTTGACCCTGAGATAACCATCATGCCTGCAGGCGCCTTGGTATCAGAAAGAGAATTTAGATAACGCAGAACAAATGGAGTAAAGGAGTTGGAATCGCACGGATCAGGTAGGGGGGGATTGTTGTGCATGTGAACACATCCAGACTGGTTGATGCAGGAGGAAGAATGGCTGAGCCTATAAAAAGAGGAGGAATTCCCACTTTGAAGATACACGAGTTTTGCCAAAAACTGTCACAAAAAATTGCACAGTATAATAAAAGGAGGTTTTTTGTAAAACAGGCGGGTCTTCTTGGCTGAATCACGGAGCTTGACACTCAATGTATTAGAACTAGCAGCTGGAGATACGACTGATCTCCTCTTGAGAGATATAGAACCACTTTTCCCTTTAACAAAGAATTGTCTATTGAAATAAATCAAAGTCTCTGCAGGTCCTTGCCTCGTATATTTCTTTCAGCATCATTTAACCACCTGATTTCAGGTGTTAACATTTTATGGCAACATAATACTCATATAATCCAGATAATTAACAAAAGCAGTGATATTGTGGCATGAGCTAAACTGAAAACAGTAAAATAAATGTGACACAATGGATTGTGGGATGTAGCTTACAATGACAGCTGGTAGTCGCCCTTAAAAGGTGGTCTATGGAGCTGGAGGTGTCACCCAGGACCGTATCATGTTTGTGATACATGTGGGGGTGTGGTCAAGATAACAAAAAAAAAAAAACTAGGACCCTGTCCAATATGGTCCAGGTATCAAAAACATCCTTAAAGGGAACATGTCATGCAAAATTAATGATTTTTAGTCCGGAAATGAATATTTTTGTGCACTTCTAAATTTTTAGGAATACTGTACAGAAAATGTAAATCCTATTTTAAACAGACAACAAATTATTAGTTTACATGTTAAAAAGAAGGATTTAAAAGCATGATATATACCCTTTAAATACGGTAAAATTAGCTTTTTCACAAATGGAATAAAGGTTTCCCAAATCAGAAACAGTGTTTAATTGAATCTACATAGTGTCACTTCAGCCTTTCAGTCGAGGTTTGATAAGTTGAGGTATTGCAATTTTGTAACAGGACTTGATTTAATATGACCTCATACCTATAAAATTCAGATAAATCGTCCTTTACAGATTGCACAAATCGGAAGCTAATTGCAGCGTTATGGTAGAAAGTGGGTGTGTAGGGGTGGTGACGTGAACCAAATTCACCTGCGTAACTTTTTCAGCAGGAGTGTGATCTATTAAGGGAAATTGCATGAACCTCATTTATAAAATAAAACGAGGCCCCTGATCTATGAAACTTCTTTCACTCCAGAGGTTTCCATGCACCATGTCCTCCAGCAGGAAGAGAGAAAACATTGTGCATCTTTACACACTGGGATACCTTTTAAATCCTAACATCACTTGAATTTCTGTATATCTGCAAGTGGGGGGATTTATCCTGATCGCTTGTTCTGGGCGTGCTTGTACTCATTAACTTGGACTACAAATTTGTGAAACATTGTAGGTAAAGGCACTGCTTCCTCTGAATTGGTCACTTTTATATATAGAAATGGATTCTCATCCAATATTTGTTAAAAAGATTGAGAAACACAAAGTGTGCAATTGTGATATTAAGTGAACTATTGCTTATTGCGACATATATAATACACTACTAAAGGGAACGCTTAAACAACATAATGTAACTCCCAAGTCAACCATACTTCTGTGAAATTAAACTGTCCACTTAGGAAGCAACACTGATTGAAAAATCAAACCTTGGCAAGAGGTTTGCTGTGTGTGTCAGCGTATTGTCCAGAGCATGGAGGCGCTACCAGTAGACAGACCAGTACATCAAGAGATGTGGAGAAGGCAACACCCAGCAGCAGGACCACTACCACTTCCTTTGTGTAAGGAGGAACAGGAGGAGTCCTGCCAGAGCCCAGCAAAATGAGCTCTAGCTGGCCACAAATGTGTGTCAGCTCAAACAGAAAGAAACAGAGTCCATAAGGGTGTTATGAAGGCCCGACGTCCACAGGTGGGGGTTGGGCATTTGCCAGAGAACACCAAGACTGGCAAATTCACCACTGGAGCCCTGTGGTCTTCACAGATGACAGTAAGTTCACACTGAGCACATGTGACAGACGTGACAGAGTCTGGAGATGCCAGGGAGAACGTTCTGTTGCCTGCAACATCCTCCAGCATAACCAGTTATGCAGTGGGTCAGTAATGGTGTGGGGTGGCATTTCTTTGAAGGGCCACACAGCCCTCTGTGTGCTCACCAGAGGCAGCC